>CM070555.1:17013841-17218426 GCA_036346405.1 Phyllostachys edulis | reverse complement strand
GGATTGTGGGTAAAGTTGTACACCTCTGCGCAGGCGTTAAATCTATTCGAATAGCCAAGTCCTTGGTTATGGACATCTCTGGAGAAGTGGTGCAAGGGTCGCTTTTGAGAAAGTCTGTGTTCCTGGGCACTCTGAGAGGTCAGTGGCCCTACTCGAAGACCTTAGCCACTTTAGAGGGTCATGGTCGGCTTGAGATGTGGTCCAGAGATGGGGTCGAGCTCTAGGGTTGGTGCTTTAGAGAGGTCTTCCCCAAGTGGTTTGGATGTGAGTTAGTGCTTACTCCTTCTTTCAAACAAAAGTATGTACGCATTATTGTTTTCACTTGCCGCTTTCCAATCTATTATGGTATTTGCTGTCAAAGCTTGCTTTGTGCAACTAACCATACAGCTCCTCCATTGGCAAGCCCTTACATGAAAATTACTTGCATAAGTGTTTCCTGTGATTTCTTGAGTACATTCAAAGTACTCATGGCTTCAAGCCACTGTGTCAAAGCAAAGGTATGAAGATGACCAAGTGCAAGGAAGTTCAAACCTCTTTGAAGAGGATTTCTTTGATGATCCTGCCGCTTAGGGCGCCCTCCACTCGACAAATTTCTATGGGCTTGCTTGGGCATCTTTGCTTTTGAAGTTTCCACTACCAAGGTTCTTTTGTTGCGGTTTGTAAGCCCAAGTGGCAAAACCTCTCAAACAAGCTTGGACCATAAGGTCTGTTTAATACTAAGTTTAATTTGTCTGCTTTATCTTTTGTCTTGACCTTGTGGTTATGGGTGTACCGAAGTGATTCTGTGCGAGCTAGCATCTGTATCTTGGGACTAGCTCGGTGTGCATAGGGCCAAGACCTCCGGAGGTCTTAGACCCCTGAGGTCTGGCGGACCTCCTCTTGGACTGCTATCGGGTCCTTCGGATCATGGTACTACCGAACGCTCAAGGCGGTCTTTCCTCCTCGATCTTGGGCGGTGCTTGCCAGTTAGCCAGAACTACTGTTCTTCGTATAGGTAGTTCGGTTCTGATGGTACTATCGTTGTTCTTGATACGGCAATACCGGTACAACACTCTATCAGAGCTCTATTTATGTAGTACCGGTGGAAAAATCGCCGGGACTCCTCTTAAACTGAGAAGAGGTCCTCACAAAGGTGGTATCAGAGCCCTGGTCAACTGTAGGACGTGACCATAGGTAGAAAGGTCGTTTTAGTTTTGATTCAAAAGCTATTTTCTAAATCAAACCAACTTTAAAACTTGTTTAGTGGTTCTTTCCTTGTTCTGATTCTGTTCTGGTCTTACCTTGTCTTAAGCTCCGCTTATCTTTTCTTTAGTTCTGTGATCTTACCTCCTCTGGAGCTTCATTTTCAAGTTTAACTTGACCTCCTTGCCTCTGTACTCTCCAAAGGGCCGACTTTGTAAGCTTAGGGTGATAGTGGTCCTTTTTGCCTAGGTCTCGTTTAGCTTGGTCCTTAGGACCTCTAGTTGTTGTTTTCCTGCCTCTTTTGGGTCTTCTGGCCTTTTGGCTTTTCGGGTTTAACCAAGTAACCCCTAACAAGTTAATCTATCTTTCTTCCCCTTGCTCTCACTTATCCTGGTGCTATTCCCTCTTATCTTTTATGCTTTCTTCCTATATGTTAAACCTTAGAGCTCAGTGGAGATGGTTCAAACTCGGCAATCATCTAGTCGAATGAGCCTCGAGGCAGTGCCTCCCCACCTCCTCCACCGGTGCGATGTCGCACCCGTGTTTTGGATAGTTTATGGCAGCCCAAGCTCAAATGATGAGTTCCATGATGCAAAATATGAATCAAATGATGGCCCAAAGAAAGTCAAACCACCAATGCTTTGCTTGCTATGATGAGTCGAAAACGACCAAGCAGCGGCTTGTGCCTCCTCCACCTTCTGTTCATCCTCAATCAAGGTTATCTCGAGTTCATGAAGACTGCCCGACCACCTTTTCAAGCTCCCACGAACCGCTTGATGCAGATGATTAGTTAAGATCAACTGAGAAAAAGCTTGATATTGCTCGCTGTGAAGACAGGAGAAAGTCTTGTTCGCATCCCATCAGTTGGAAGGTGCTGCAGCTGAATGGTGGGACACATTTTGTGCTTCCCATGCTGATCCCCAGAGGATCACTTGGGCAGAATTTTTGGCAGCTTTTCGCCATTCCCATGTTCCTGATGGCAAAGTGGAGATGAAGAAAAATGAATTTCGAGACCTTAAGCAAGGCAGCATGACTGTGAGTGAGTATCTCACTAAATTCACTCAGTTGTCACGCTATGCTCGTGAAGACGTTGCCACAGATGATGCCCATCAAAAGCATTTTAAGAGAGGACTTCATCCCAGTCTAAAGGTCCAGGTTGTGGGCAATGACTACCCTGATTTTCAACACATGGTAAACAAGGCGATGCTTATTGAAGAGAGTCGTAGAGAGCTCTCAGAGTCTTTTAAGAGAAAGGTGCCGCCCTCCAGTGCTCAACAAGAGCCTTCCCAGCGTGCCAAGACTTTTGTGCAGCACCAATACAGGCGCCAAGGACCTCCTGGACCTCCCAGGACCTCTGCCAAGACCACCCAATCAGCAGCTCCAAGTCCGTATCGCATTGTGAGTAGCAGCAGTCAGCTATCAAAGACCTCCTCAGCAGCGGGAATCACATGTTTTAAGTGTCATCAAGTGGGACATTTGCCAACCAATGTCCACAGAAGATCGGACAAGCATTGGGACCTCTTCGACCTCCCTCCGCCAAGACCCTTCAAGCAACCACCGACCTCCCCAGCGAAGACCTCAAAACCCTTTGGAAGAGGCCGTGTAAACCATGTGGCGGTGGAAGAAGCCCGACCTCCTAGACGTGGTACTAGGTGCGTTCCTAGTAAATTCGATTACCGCCTACGGTTTTGTTTGATTCTCGAGCTTCCCATTCGCTCATTTCTCGAGTTTTGCTTTGTTAACCACCGCTTTAAGGTTGTTGTTCTTAAGTCCATCTTGTTGGGTTCAATCCTCGGTTCGGAGTTAAGCACGAACCGAGTTGTCCGCAGTTGTTGGTCATAGAGGAAGTAGAGTTCTTGGCCAACCTTATTCATTGGATACCAAGTCCCTAGATGTGATCTTGGGTATGGATTGGTCAAGGACCACCATGCCATGTTGGACTATAGTAAGAAAAGTATCTTCTTGACTAGCCCTAGTGGTGTCTCAAAGAAGTTTGAAGCCTCCTCGAGAAAAGCTTGCTGGAGCTTTAGCTTGCGAGACTCAAGCTCTAGCTCAAAGATGTCCTGTGGTTTGGTATTTTGGAGATGTGTTCCTGATGAGCTCCCAGGAATGTCTCCAGATAGAGACCTTGAGTTTGTCATCAACCTTGTCCTAGGGACCTCCCCTATCTCCAAAAGACCTTATAGGTTGCATGTTGATGACCAGGTGGAATTGAAGCAACAGGTTGAAGATATGTTGAGCAAAGGTTTTATTAGACCTAGCTCCTCACCCTAGGGAGCTCCAGTGACATTTGTGCCCAAGAAGGATGGAACTCAGAGAATGTGTGTGGACTACTGAGCTCTCAATGATGTTACTATCAAGAATAAGTACCGTTGCCAAGAATTCATGATTTATTTGATAAATTGAAGGGAGTCATGATTCTCCAAGATAGATTTGAGGACCGGGTATCACCAACTCAAGATTCGCAAAGAAGATATTCCAAAGACAGCTTTCTCAACAAGATATGGGCTATTTGAGTTTACTGTTATGTCATTTGGGTTGACCAATGCCCCTGCCTACTTTATGAATTTGATGAATAGAGTGTTCATGGAGTTCCTAGACAAGTTTGTCATTGTTTTTATTGATGACATCCTTGTCTATTCCAAGAGTGAAGAAGAGCATCTGCACCACCTCTATTCGGTTTTGGAGAAGCTAAGAGCCCACCAACTCTTTGCTAAGTTTGGCAAATGTGAGTTTTGGTTGAAAGAAGTGGTCCTTTTAGGCCATGTTTTATCTGGAAAAGGAATCTCTGTCAACCCCACCAAGGTCCAGGATGTGCTTAATTGGGAATCTCCTAAGTCAGTACCTCAAGTCCGAAGTTTCCTTGGTATGGTCGGGTACTCTGAAGATTTATTGAAGATTTTTCTCGAATTGCAAGACCTCTGACCCAGTTATTGAAGAAAGAAAAGAAGTTCTCATGGACCCCTGATTGTGATAAAAGTTTCCAAGAGCTCAAGAAAAGGTTGACTTCTGCCCCAATTTTGGTATTGCCAGATGTTAGAAAGGACTTCGAAGTTTATTGTGATGCCTCAAAGCAAGGACTTGGTTGTGTCTTAATGCAAGAAAGAAGAGTGGTAGCTTATGCTTCATGGCAATTGAGGCCTCATGAGGCGAATTACCCTACTCATGACCTCGAGCTAGCGGCAGTAGTGCATGCATTGAAGATTTGGCGCCACTATTTGATTGGAAATAGATGCGAAGCTTATACTGACCACAAAAGTTTAAAGTATATATTTACCCAAGCTGATCTGAACATGAGGCAGAGAAGGTGGCTAGAGCTAATTAAAGACTATGACTTGAAAATTCATTATCACCCTGGTAAAGCCAATGTAGTGGCTGACGCTCTAAGTAGGAAGGTTTATAGCAGCACACTGATGGTAAAAGAAAATCAGCCCCCTTTGCATGAAGAATTTCAGAAGCTCATGCTTGAACTGGTTGAAGAAGGATCTTTGGCAGCCCTTGAAGTGCAGCCCACCTTGAAAAATCATATTAGAGCAGCTCAAGTTGAAGACGCAGGCATTCAAGAAATCAAGTCCAATATGAGGAAAGGGAAGTCTCTAAGGTTTTCGGAAGATGAAAAGGGGACTGTTTGGTTTGACAAGAGGCTCTATGTACCGAATAACATGAAACTTAAGAAAGTGCTGCTCAAAGAAGCCCATGAAACCTTGTATTCCATCCACCCTGGAGCTACAAAGATGTATCAAGACATCAAGGAAATGTATTGGTGGCCGAGTATGAAGAAATAAATTGCAGATTATGTGTCCAGGTGTGATACTTGTCAAAAAATCAAAGCCGTGCACCAAAGACCTGGAGGTCTTTTGGTACCTTTACCCATACCCGAGTGGAAATGGGAGGAGGTTGGGATGGACTTTATAACTGGCCTACCCCGAACTCAAGCTGGTTTTGACTCCATTTGGGTCATTGTGGATCGGCTAACCAAGATGGCTCACTTTATTCCAGTAAAGACCACTTATTCTGGAGACAAAATGGCCGAGATCTACATGGCAAAGGTAGTATGTTTGCATGGTGTCCCAAAGAAAATAGTATCAGACAGAGGATCTCAGTTCACCTCCAAGTTCTGGCAAAAGCTACATGATGCCTTGGGCACAGACCTCAATTTCAGCATGGCTTACCACCCACAAACAGATGGCCAAACTGAAAGAGTTAACCAAGTACTTGAAGACATGCTTCAGGCATGTGCCCTGGAAAGGCAAGCTAGTTGGGACCGAATATTACCATATGCTGAATTCTCCTATAATAACAGCTATCAAGCAAGCCTCCAAATGTCCCCCTTTGAAGCTCTTTATGGAAGAAAGTGTAGAACTCCTTTATACTCGACAAAAACCGTTGAAGGACAAGTTATTGGACCAGATCTTCTGAAGGAAGTTGAAGACCAAGTGAAATCAATAAGAGAAAAGTTGAAGACTACTCAAACAAGGCAAAAGAGCTATGTAGACAATAGACGCCGAGATCTATTTTTCGCCCCTGGAGATCAAGTGTACCTCAGAGTGTCCCCTCTCAAAGGAATGCAGCGGTTTAGAGTCACGGGGAAGTTGGCTCCAAGGTTCATTGGACCTTTTCCAATCCTTGCCCGAAGGGGTGAAGTGGCCTACAAGATAGACCTCCCTCCTCAGCTTGCTGGAGTGCATGATGTATTTCATGTGTCACAATTAAAGAAGTATTTAAGAGTGCTAGAGGAGCAAATGCCGCTAGAAGCTGTGGACCTCCAAGAAGTCCTCACTTACAAAGAACAACCAATCAAGATCTTAGACGTGTCAGAAAGAGTCACAAGGACTAAGACCATCAAGCTTTGCAAGGTGCAATGGAGCAATCACACTGAAGCAGAAGCTACTTGGGAGCGTGAAGAGGACCTCAAGAAGGAGTTTCCTCACCTATTCTCTAGCTAACCTGAATCTCGGGGCTGAGATTCCCTTAAGGGGTGAAGGTTTGTAACGTCCCGTTTATTCTAGAGTTCTTGCCAGCTTTCAAAATCAAAAAGAACCATTTGGTTTAATTGCCTATTCAAGCTTAACTTGGTATTTTGGAAGTTGGAGAGTTTAACTTGACCTAATTAAACCTGAACTAAGTCCCTTGTTGGTATTCTTTGTTGGTTGGAGCTTCTTGTTGTTCTTGGTGTTCTTCGCCCTGGTTATCCTCCCGAGCTTCTCTATGTGCCCCTTGATCTAACCTCCCTCTCCGTTTAGACCTCATCCTTTGTTTAGACCTCCCCTTGTCTTGGACCTCCTGCTGAGGGACAAGCTCGGATTTGTGTTTCAAAACCCCTTTGGTTTCTCAAAGCCAAGTTTGGCCTTGTTTCCCTTCCTCCGGACCTCCCTCGAGGGTGGTTCACTTCGGTCGAGGTATTACCGCCATCCTCTAGCGGTCGTGCAGTCCGTTTTAGTTGTGGCACTTAGCTTTGGTTTTAATTCCTCTGTTTTGGTATTTCTCGACCCCTGTCTGCACTGTGTGTAGTGTCGGGACTACCGCCTTTGTCAAGTCCTCCTTGAGCCTTCTCGACCTCCTGTGCCCATATGGATCTCCCTATGTCCATGTGGAGCTCCTTTGACCTCCTCGCTTTTGTCAAGGTGCCACCGCTTGCTTTTACAGTATCGCCGCTTGTCCTTCTAACTACCGCTTTGGTAAGACCTCCACCGAGTCTTTTGGGCCTCCCTTGCCATTGGACCTCCTTAGAGTCCAAAGGATCTCCTTGACTCCTTGAAGACCTCCTTTGTGCCCTTGCGGACCTACTGCTATTGTTTTATGATGCATCAGCTAGGGTTTAACTTTCTCGCCTCAGACCGCTGATGTTTTGGACGGCCGATCTTGAAGGTGCGTTTGCTCGGTCCGAACGGCCCTTTGCTTGGCTCCGCTCGATCATGATCTAACGGCCCTAGCTTGTTTCACAGATCCTTGTTTTCATGACCTCTCCTTTGCTTTGGTCTTGACTGTTGAGATCTCATTTGAGAAATCTAACCCTCTGACCCCTTTGTGACCTTGGGACCTCTCTGTAGATCCTTTGGACCTCTCTGTGTCCATAGGACTTCCCAGTCGGACTTACCGCTTGTTCGCCGCACCTACCACTCGAGCATGGTCTTAGTCACATAAGACCCTTGATCGATCTCGACCGTAGGACCTCCTCTTGGAGATCTTACCGTCAGACCTCCTTGCCCTTTTGATCTCGACCATAGGACCTCCTCTTGGAGATCTTATCGTCGAAACCTCCCTTGCCTTTGATCTTAACCGCTTAGGATCTCCTTTTGAGAGTCTAAGCCGTTAAGATCTCTCGTTGGTTTGTCTCACCACAAGGCCCTTCCTCGGCTTAAGGTTGTACCAAGACTTTAAACCCGGAACTACCATTATTCGGTAGTACCCCTTCTTCAGTACGGTATTACCACCGTCGAAGATATCGTGTCCCTCTTTCGAACTTCTTCGAGTCTCTAGACCTCTTGTCCAGGACTTCCTCTTAGTATCCATGGACCTCCTGCCCAAGACCTCCTTTCAAGATCTTTGGACCCTTTGTCCAAGACCTCCTAGTGCCTTCGAACCTCCCGCCCACAGACCTCCCGTGGTCTTTTTGTAGAGACAATTGTGTGGTGAGGAACACCTCTTTGACAGGTCGTGCACCCCTTGGACCAGCCCAGCTGGTCAGCCTCACCCACCTTTTCTCATTTTTGCCGCCTTGAAACTTTAGGCTCATTTAATGCATGTCGGATCACATTAAATGCAGTCACTTCTAGGGTGCATTGTTTATTTCTTTTAGGACACCTGCCCTAGCCTGCCTGAGCCACCTTCGACCATTGACACGCTTTGGTGAGCCCTCTCGTGTTTTGCCAACCCTCGGCTATAAATAGCACAGGCAACCCTCCTTTGTCACCTTTTGCTCACTTCTAACTCTTTTTGCACGGGTTCTTCCGTGCTCAAGTCCCCCACAGGGCTCTCCAAGCCGAAATGTGCTCCTAGTTTATTGGCTTTTTTGGGTTGAAGTTTTGTTCAAGTTCTTTTGAGTCTTCGTGTTCTTTTGCCTAGTAGTAGCTTTGTTTATTTGGTTCTTTGCAATCGTGTAGATTCCGAGCTTGAGGAGTATCTGGACCCGATAGTGTCAACCGAAGGACCAGCACTGCTTGACGAAGGCAAGTCACAGCCCTTGATCATGTTGAGCCTAGTCTTTGAAATATATTTTGTTTTACTTTATCATGCATGGCTACTTTTATATGAAAATGTTTGGGCAGTAGTTACTCTTCCTCACTTGATATTACGCCTCCTTTGGATTTGTTGCTGGACATGTTGACATACACCCCTTTGGAAACTCTAGGTTGGGTATTTTAGTTGGCACCTTTTGGTATTGCCAACATGGGACCGTAAATTATGCTTAGTCTTGCTTTAGATCCACAAGTTTCGAGAATCTTGCTTCATTAATTAATAATCTTGACTAATGATCTATGTAACCCGTGGTTGGTGCCACTGTTAAACAACTATGGCAGGATGCCGTATGTTGTGTTGATGGTGGTGTGAGACCACTTTGTTTAAAAACTTGTGTGCCAAGGCTGGCTAGTCTTTTGGCAGGGGTAATCACCAAATCGGTTTGGCTTGGGCAAGAAGGTAGGGAGTGAGAAGTGGGTGCTTTGCATGTGGGATGTGGAAGTCTTGCTCGAACACAACTAAGGACCTAACTTTGTGTCTGTGGATCCGTAATCCGCAACCACAAGGTCATTTTATGAGGATGGCTCGGGCGAATAATTAGCAATGAGATGGTTTGGTGCTGTTGTGGATGAGCGAGTTTTATCGCAACGGTGCAAGAGGGGGCAATAATCTGGTGGCTTTGCAACCCATCCAGAAGCGAAACCTTAGCGGGCAGCTCCTAGCCAAATCAAAGCTTTGTAAAGGCCTTGTCACGCTCTCTAGACTGCTCACCATTGGAAGTAAGCAAGGGTCTTTCCGGAACCCACCCCGCTAGAGAGATCGTGGATTGTGGGTAAAGTTGTACACCTTTGCAGAGCGTTAAATCTATTCGAATAGCCAAGTCCTTGGTTATGGACATCTCCCGGAGAAGTGGTGCAAGGGGTAGTTTTGAGAAAGTCTGTGTTCCTGGCACTCTGCGAGGGGCCGTGGCCTTACCTCGAAAAGACCTTGGCCGGTTTTAGAGGGTCATGGCTGGCTTGAGATGTGGTCCAGGGATGGTGTCGAGCTCTAGGGTTGGTGCTCTAGAGAGGTCTTGGGAGAGGTCCCTGGTTGTGGGTGCAACCAGAGCCCCCCAAGTGGTTTGATGTGAGTTAGTGCTTACTCCTTCTTTCAAACAAAAGTATGTACGCATTATTGTTTTCACTTGCCGCTTCCAATCTATTATGGTATTTGTCACAAACCTTGCTTTGTGCAACTAACCATACACTCCTCCATTGGCAAGCCCTTGCATGAAAATTACTTGCATAAGTGTTTCCTGTGATTTGTCGAGTACATTCAAAGTACTCATGGCTTCAAGCCCCAATGTCAAAGTAGTGTATGAAGATGACCAAGTGCAAGGAAGTTCAGACCTCTTTGAAGAGGATTTCTTTGATGATCCTCTCGCTTAGATCGCCCTCCACTGACAAACTGTGGGCTTGCTTGCTGGCATCTTTGCGCTTTTGAAGTTTCCAAATGCTAAGGTTCTTTTGTTGCGGTTTGTAAGCCCAAGTGGCAAAAACCTCTGTAAACAAGCTTGGACCATAAGGTCCTGCTCAATACTAAGTTTAATTTGTCCGCTTCATCTTTTGTCTTGACCTTGTGGTTATGGGTGTACAAAGTGATTCTGCAGGCGAGCTAGCATCTCAGTATCCAGGACTAGCTCGGTGTGCAGGGCCAAGACCTCCAGAGGTCTTAGACCTCGAGGTCCTAACGGACCTCCTCTCGGACTTGTTGTGTGGTCCTTCCGCACCATGCAGCCAACGCCTCGGCGGTCTTTCCGTCCTCCTCGAGCTTGGGCGGTGCTTGTTCTAGCGGCAATGAACTACTGCCCTTCGTGCGGTAGTTCCGGTGGTAGTGAGGTACTATCGCTGTTCTTGATACTGGCAAGACGTACGCAACACTACCGTAGCTCAATTTATGTAGTACCGTTGAAAAAAAAGCCCTTCGACTCCCGCTTAAACCGAGAAGAGGTCTCGACGAGAGTCCATACTCCCACTTTCAATACCACTTAAACGAACATGTTATACCTCTTTATCACTTTTGGTATACTTCAATACTAATTATAAGATACTCTAATGTGACCTGGTTGAAAAAATTTCATCGTAGCACTTTATTTTTGCTATATGCCCTTTTCAATATATAAAAGGAGTATATACACAAATTATGCTTTGAAAAGTGTATTTTGATGAAATTGTTCATGGAACTCACTTTGTAGTATCTTATAATCATCATTAGAGTATGCGCAAAAAGATATAACATCATTTAAATGATATATAAGAAGTGGGAGTGTGTACTCCCAGGATTATGAATGGTCCCTCTCTTTAGAATAACTATTCTATACCCCCTTCCTCCCTATGTACAAACCACACCAAACACGTGCCTCCCCCGACCAAAGGAGGGCCAACCTCATGAGTGTTTAGTCATTTCTATTGTATGTGTATATTTAATTATCTTGGACTGTATATAAGCAGATACTATAGGCCCATTATGTTGGAAATATGCGCAATATTTTAATTCTATATTTTATTATGAGGCAAGGGCTTGATGAAGAAAAGGAAGGCATCGCAGGCTTTATACAGTGCCCAGAAACCTTATTGCTACCCCGTGCAGGTACTCTCTTTACCAACCTAGCACGACTAGTATCAATCAATGCAAAAATCGGGTTATAACTATTGACCTTGCCAACAAAATAATTTTCAAATCTAAATTACACGCATACATAATAATTTCAAAACAACATACATAACGAAGAAAAATATAGGATCAATATGGTCAAAGGGTGTGCTTGCCTTACTCGCTAAACCGTTGGTCTTGCTCGATTTGTCAACGAAGTTTTCCGTTATATCGGTATCTATACGCATGACACCAAATAGCACAAATAAGAGCCAAAAGAAAACAAACAGATATGAAATTCAAATATTTTTGAAGTTCATGATTTTATATAAAAAAATATAAACAAGTTTCGTTCAATTTGGAGTTCATATGCAAAAGTTATAAGCATTCGAAGTTGGCTCGGTTTGAAAAAAATCCTAAAAAAAGAAAAGGGGTTTGATTATTGACTGTTAACCGTGGGCCCCACACGTCCTATTTTTTCCATTTTTTATCAAGATTATGAAATCATTCTTACAGGTAAGCCATACATGTCATACACACCAGCTTTCACCCAAAAACTTGCAAGCTGGGCCCACATGACATACATCCATTGACAACTATAGACTTAATTAACTTCTAATCCGATTTTTAAAGACATCTCTAAGCACCTTGATAGGTAGGTCCTACCTGGCAGAGAGAGAAGGAGAGGGAGTAGAGAGCATAAACACATCAGAGGTAGGCTTAGGTGGCACTCGCCGGCGGCAAACAGCACGCCCAACGATGGTGAGAACTAGCAAAACCGAAGGCGGGGTTGACGATGAGACCACGACAAGTGGCAGCGTGCTGCGAGCTGGTCGGAATTGTGCCAGCAGCGACAAAAGGCAGCAGTGGGAGAAGTAAAACGACGATGGCACAGGAGAAGGTACCATATTGGGAAATGAAATCACGTAGGAGCATCCTAGGGACTCCAGGACCTACCCTTGTGGTCAGCCGATGAAGGGCAACGGGCTTCATGACGGCATATCTCCTCAGAGGGAATGATCTGCAATGAAGCACATAGAGAGATTGAGAAGGATGCGTGGATGGTGAAAAAGACCATGGCCAAGCTTGGGGCTCACCGAACGACGCGTATCGGCGAAAATGGCAGCGACAGCCAGAAGTGAAGATGATGGCTTGAACTCGAGAATTCATGGTAGAAACCTACAATGGGTTGAGGGGTTTGCAGAAGTTGATGGTGGAATGCAAGGTCAAGAAAACTTACCAAAATAGGGAACTCACAGCGTCCTAGAACAGATGTGTCCACCGGAGGCGAAGAAGATGATGCCGACCCAACTTCACACGGCTCCAACTATGAAATTGAGCACGTGAATGGAGTCAGTGAGGCTTTAGGAGAGCATGGAAACTCACCAGAGAGGCTGCAGGCATGGCGGCGTGCTCATCGATGTCCAATAGAATGCCTCGTGTTCCAAGTGAGCCAAAGGATAAAATGCTTTGGTTCTTGGGGAGGAATGCGAGTGGCAATCTGGGGATGGATAAGGTATGAATGGGCAACTTTTATACCCAAGAGACCACACGACAAAAAGGCAAGAGCCTCCCTACCTTGACGCGACAGGGCACACGGTGCGCATTAATGGGGTCATGGAGCTTGGCTTGGGCGAGAAGGTGACGAATGGGAGTGATGCGGTCAGAACGCAGGAGTCAGTGGCGATGATGCAGCTTGGTCCCTACCCGTGCGTCCATTGGTCTCGAGGGCGGTAGAGGCGCCGAGGTGGATGACGTCGGCTACAGCGTGGCCCCAGGACCACTAGTCTATGGTGCGATGGAATGACGGCGCCGATTGATGTGGCATCGGTGTGGCGTGTGGCTACGGTGTTGCGCTGCGCGGGTGGGAGGTGGAAGACAACTCCTGGAGACGGGCTCGGGCTATCAACGAGCGAAGGAGGCTAGGCGAGGCAGGCACAGAGTTGGGTTGGCACTGGACCGAGGTGGCGTCAGGCGCAGGTGACGGAAGATGGACTGAGGCCAGATTTGGCCCAAACAAGGGCAGGAAAATGGAAATTGATTTAGATTTAAAAAGAGGCCGAGAGGTTTGAGGAATATTTGAACCTATCAAACAAACTCTATAAATTTTGTTTTTTTAGAGGCTCTAGGACACAACTAGTATTTAACAAAATTAACCACATAATTTTATCAGCTCTCATATTTTCTTGAAAATTCATTTTGCTACTGTTTTTAAGGAGAAGGATTTTATGAATTACCAAATTGCAAAAAAAGGAAAACACCAGAATGAAAGACAAAATAGTTTAATGCATATTAACTTGAAATTAAATTTTGGACTGTTACAGATTCAAATTTTCAAGGGATGCTATAATAACATCAACGAATACACTAGAATCCTCCTATCTCATGGCTAATGAAGAAATGAACCACGTCAACAGCACTTCAGATTCAGCACGGCAAGAAGAAGAGGGGTGTGAAACCCGTTCTGCATTGTCGATAGCAAGGAGGCTTCTCATCTGCATCACATGAATGTTTTTTGAGCAAAAATAAACTTAATTCTAACACAGCAAATTGCAAAATCTCAAGAAAACAATTCTGTCACACAAATACACAAACCCACAAATCAGGTATTTAGGATAGCCTAAGTGGAGTATACCAAATAGGATCTAAGAACCCTAGCTGATTTGATCATAACCAAGAAAACCAAAGTAATCAATCTAGTATAGAGAACCTGAAACAAGAGAGAACCAACAAGAACCAGAGGTGCTAGATGAAATGCTTATGTGTCGCCGATTGCCCCGATATCCAGAAGATCTTGTCGTCCTCCTAACCTGCATATCAATTAACTTAAAACAACTTACAGACCAACTCCTTCAACCGTTGCTCTAGCTCTGGCGCTCCCCTAGGCGACCAACGCCTCCCGCCTCAAGCTCCCTGTCGGTGCCACTCCGGCACCAGTGGCCACCCCCCAAGCTCACCGCCTTGTATCTCAGCATGAGCCCTCCCATCCCCACCCCGCCGCCGCCTCCACCTTTCCCCTACCCCCCTCCATGGCAACCACCAGTAAAACCCCCCTTTTCCCCACCCCGTCCCCTCCTCCCTCCATTGCCCACCTTTACCACCTCCCTCTCTTCCTGGCCAACCCCACTCCCCACACCCTAAACCTTTGCCGAGGCCAAATCCAGATCTAATCTAGCCCACAAAGTCGGCGATCACTTCTTCGCCCGACCTCTGTGGCTCCTTCAACTGTGACCCGATGGTCACCTCCCATGCAATACTGAAGACCTGGCGTCGCCTCGCTGCAGTTCCCCTGATCTTGCATCTACTTCGATTGGCCCCAACGTTGCGACATTGAAGGCCCCTTCCTTTGTGCAGATCCTTCAACGCCTACCCCACCGAAGCATGCGATTCTTCGGCTTGGCCAACCCAGTGACCCTCCTCGACTGAAGTCCTCTCAAGCACAACAGACCTCCCCATAGGCTATCATAGTAGCTCAGCGCGCCTCATCATCCTCATCACCAACGTCACATCGAAGCTTCATCGAGCAAGCTACGTATCCCATAGTCAGAGCAGGCACGCCTTCACTAAACCTCGATGTCGTTCGGCCCAGAGCAACAAAGGGTTGGCAACAAGTGAAGAGGCCTTGTTGGTGGCATGCAGCTGGCCGTCGAGCCACCCCACGCATCCACACAACCCCATCAACCTCCTTTATCAACAAAACCGAAGGGAGCTATTTTTGATGCCTCTCATTGGACCATAAAATCTCCAGTTGCTGTGAACCCATCCGGTGTTTCCTCTACTCCATCTTAGGACACCGAGCAAGGGACTGTCGGTGCAGGCAAAAGCAGCTACGTCCACCCTCGTCGCTGCAGCAAGCTTTCCTGAAGACACCTTGGTGGTCGGCCCCCCAAAGCCTCTAGCTCCGGCCACGACGTTCCTAGGCGCCCCTAATACCTGGCCGGATGAGGACTATTACATTGTCAATGGTTCCCTTAGCTCGACCGAGCTTGCTAGGAATGGGAGGCCACCGCTCTTATGGCTTGGGTGTTTGTGGGCAACGCCAATGACCGACGAGCGGTGGTCGAGGTAGTTCAACACCGCTTTGGCCTCGCCGTGAGGACATGGCCGTCTCCTCCACCATCCGAAGGCCTTCCTCCTCAAGTTTGGCAAGCAAGCAAACCCGAGACAGAGTTCAGACGTGAAAAAGTTCCACCATGAAGCTCGAGATTCATGTGCGACCACGAAGGTCGGTGAGTCGAGCTTTGTATTGCAATGTTCTTCCGCGTCGACTCATTCGAAGGACTCTGTGTTCGCTCGACACCGGAGATGGCAGAGCGCATCGCTGGGAGGAAATGCTCGCTGCAATCCATCGAAGGGGTATCGGCGAGTCGGGAGGACACGAGAACTCTAAACCTCTGGGCCTGGACGTCCAACCCTAGCACGATACCCAAGGTGGCCTGCATCACGTTCACGCACTGAGGCGAGGACACAAGTTGGCTAGAAGCGAGCTCCCACCTCCTAGACAAATGGAGGCAAGGGTTCACCCACCGGATGATCATTCATCTCGACTACGTCGAGGACCACACTGTTGCACCTCTAAATGACTTCATATCGACAGTGGACACCGTACCTTACGAGCCTATCACAACCCATCTCTCTTGGAACCTAGGGGCTGGATGGCACGCTTGAATCCAAGGGAGGGTCGAGCCACATCCATCCACAACCTCTTCGGCCAGATGAGGAGGCAGAGGAAAACCTCCCAATAGAAGACCATCGCACCTCCCGCGACCATCATCAACCCCATCGTCATTCGGGCTATGACTGACCAAACGCTTCAGGAGCTCTTTGCATCCTATGCCAACTCCCTACGTGAAGCTCTCCACTAGGTCTTCAACAAAGGCCTTCCTCATACTGCAACACAACCTCTTCCAACTGAGGAGGCGAGAGGCGAATGGCTGCGCAAAGCAGAGGACTATATCAAGGCAACGTCAGCGGCTGCTGTGTAACTCAATCTTGCACAAGGACCTGCGATAGCCACGATGCCCAAACCAACTTGCTCGACCTTCCTCCAAGCAGTGGGCCACCTCGCTACTCTATCCTCCCGAAAGAATCGTCTAGACCAAGAGCACAACATTGACCAAGAATTCCAGAACTAGAGGGTCTTGGTGGGCTCAACCCAGGAAGCTCCGACGCCATCCTTTGAGATGGTCCCTTCTGCCGACAACTTCCCTTCCTCTATTTCGGGGGAAAATGACGAGGTGCCGCTCGGTACAGTATAGGTGAATGTTACCTTCCCTGTCCCTAGTCCGAGGGAAATCGATGAGATGTTGCTCGATGCAACACAACTGACTTAAGAACTCCTTACCATGCAGGAACCAGATGGCGGGATTGCAGCCCCTGCTGTGGTGGCCACCCAACCCACGATCCGATCTGACTCAATCCGTGAGCTAGCAGACACACACCAGAAGACCCACGCGTCGGGCCATCAACGTACTCTGATTACAACAAGGCCAAATGCGGTGCTAACCGACCAACAACATGATCTGAAGATGACGCTATTCTCCACCCCGACCTAACCGGTCCTTGTTGCCTGTAACAACCCAATTTTCAATTTCCAGTTAAAAATAAAATTTAATTATTCTTTCTGGGATTTTCTAAAATTTTAAAAGCTTTTCCTAATTATTTCAAAGCCAAAGTAAATTAATGAAAAAAATTAATTACCAATTATGAATTGGAAATATTTTATTTAAGTCCACAATGTCTCAGGGAATTTCTGTGAATTGTTTCATAATTTTTGGAATTTATTGGCTATTTTCTAGGTCCGAATCTCCCTTAGCCCAATCCATCCCCATAGCCACCCACACCCACCTCCTCACTCTCTCATCGTCATGTGGGGTCCACCCATTAGCGTGCCCCATTTCCCATTCTTTTCTTGCGCTGACACGTGGGACCCATGCTATAGTGTCATCCCCTACCTTCCTTTCTTCTCCGCGCTCAATCCCGTGCAATCTGCCATTGATGAAATTCGAAAACCTTCCAAATCCGCATTTAATTGCCCGAATCTCCCATGTATTTGCCAGTATTTAAAAGCCATATCAAATCTACACCCATCATGACCCCGTCTCTTCCATCTCCAGTTGTAAATCCCCTGATTTTCGCCTCTGACCCAGCGAGGACCTTCGTGTGCCCCATGCCTCCTCGACCTTGCCCTATAAATGGGAGCCTCGGGTGCGCCATCTCAATCTCATCCCAACACCGCCACCCACCTTGCCCCAATCATCTCGAGTTCGCCGGAATTTGAAGTCGTAACCTTGCTGCTTGAAGCTTTTCCGCTGATAATTCCGCCGCTGACAAGCTCGCTCTGTCACCTTCATCTATGTCCCCGGTATCATCTTCGACCGCTCATCCCCGTGCAAGCACACTCTCGATCGAAGGACCACCAGAATGCTCTCGCCGCTGTTGACCTAACTCCACCGCCGCAAAACCTCTCGCCGGTGGCCACTCCATTGTGCTCCACCCCCGCAAGGTAACGTATAAGGTTAAGCGTCATCTCCCCTTTTTTTGCTCACCTTCATGTAGCTCACCGTGGTGCGTAGCGCCGGTGACCATGGGGACCCGTAGCCCTCCCGTAGTCAAAAATCCTTTCGACTAGGTGGCCAAACTCCTTTCGACCAGTGTAGTCGAAACCTTCTTTCAACCAGTGTAGTCAAAACCTTTCTTCGACCAGTATAGTCGAAACTCCTTTCGACCAGGTAGTCGAAACCTTCTTTCAACCAGTGTAGTCAAAACCTTCCTTCGACCATTGTAGTCGAAACCTTCTTTCGACCAAGTAGTCGAAATCTCCTTCCGACCATGCGAGTCAAAGCGGTGAACAGTACTCGGAAGATGAATAGTACTCATAGCTCAACAGTACTCAGAAGATGAACAATATTTTCAGAATTCATCATTTCTTGTGACATCAAAACTTCCGGATATTCGTTATCCTTCACACAAACTCCGATTCCGTCAATTCTTGTTTCTAAATTCATATAAATTCAATATCTTCCTTCTAGAACTAAAATTATTTAATTTTGAGTTAATTCGAATTTTCATTTGAATTTATTTAAGTATTATTTGAATTTGGCTTATTTTCACGTTTAGATTTCGACGACTCTAGGGAATTTGAGGTAGTTGAAGAAGAAGAATTTGAGCAAGGCAAGTTATACCCTTGACCATGTTGATCCTATTATTTCAAATTATTTAATTACTTTTTAAGTTGTGGATTATAAATCCAAACTTCGTACTACCACAAGTCTAGAGTGGATGACTTGACTAATTAATCTACATTATTTCACCATGGTTGTGTCACCTTGAGGTGTGGGTATCTAAGTGACTTCTTGTTATTCCCACTTGGCGCAAGAGGGCTTCAAATGTGAGTCCAAAGGAAGTGAAACCTTAGCGGATACAACTATATTGAAATAGTGTAGGGTAAAGGCCTCATGATAGTTGCTTAGTCGCACACCTTCGGAAGCATATCCTGGCCGACATGTAAAGCAGAGTGCCATTAATATTCCTTGACTAGATGGGTTTGTGTCGGACACTTACACGCATAGCACTGGTTTAACTTGACAAGGTCATCATAACGGTCATGGACCTTGGGGCATAGGGTTGGGTGCCAGAGCATAGAGATGCTACCCAACAACAAGAGTCATATAAAGATATGATTAGCAAAGGGTTACTTACCAAATTCACTAATATTCTAGCAGTGATACCAAAGCTCACTAGTAGATTAACTGATTGTGGGTCTTGAATCACTAAATGTCATAAGAGGGATATGGTATTTAGTGGGAGTATCTTTATTAAATTGTTTAATAGAAGTTACTTTTCTTGAACATATGTCTTAGTTTTGCATATTTTATGTTGTAGATTATGAAACCAATTGTTGTACCTACCTCCAGTTTTGCTTTACATTCGATACTTGATAAGGAAAAACTGAATGGAATAAATTTTGCGGATTGGTCCTGCAACCTAAGAATTGTTCTTAGGCAAGATAAAAAGGAATATGTTCCAGAGGAACCAATTCCTAATATGCCTACTGAAAATGTTGCTGCTACTCTTAAAACCGCCTATAAAAAGGCATGTGATGAGTCCCTTGATGTTAGCTGTCTCATGCTTGCTACTATGAACTCAGACCTTCAGAAGCAGTTTGAGAACGTAGAGGCATACGATATGATCGTGGTGCTCAAAGGCATGCTTGAGACACAAGCATGAACCGAGAGATATGAGATCTCAAAGAAATTGTTTGGAAGTAAGCTAGTTGAGGGTAGTCCGGTGAGCCCGCATGTGATCAAGATGGTTGGTTACACAGAGCTTGAAAAAACTTGGTTTTCTACTTAGTCAAGAGTTGGCTACTAATTTTATTTTTGCTTCGCTTCCTGCAAGCTATGGACAATTCATTCTGAACTTCCATATGAATAGCTTAGACAAGAATCTCACCGAGTCAGATATTATGCTCAAGACATGAGAGGACAAAGATTAAGAAAAGCAATAGTCATGTGATAATGGTGCAAAAAGTACAAGCTTCAAGAAGAAGGCTAAGACTTTGGGTCAAAGGAAAGGGCAAGGCTAAAGTTTGGATGGGATCCAAACTAACAAGCCTAAGTCCAAGACTAAGTCCGCTCAACTTAAGAGAATGAATGCTTTTACTACAAAGAGCCGTGCCATTGGAAGAGGAACTACAAGAAATACTGGTGATCTCAAGAAAATGGTGGGACTAAACCTTCCACTTCGTATTAATGTTATAGATGTTTTTCTTCTGATTCTTCTGTTAACTCTTGGGTATTTGATACAGTTGGTTGCTCATATTTGCAATTCGATCGAGAGTCTAACAAGGAGTAGGAGAGTTGCAAGAGGTGAGATGGATCCTCGCGTCGGGAATAAAGCAAGGGTTGCTTTGCATTAGCCGTTGGGACTTTGCCATTACTTTTTCCCTCAGGATTTATTATAGAATTAAATAATTGTTATTACATTCCACCATGAGTAGAAACATTATCTCTGCCTCATGTTTGTTGGCAGATGGTTATAAATTCATTATTGAGGACAATGATTGTTCTATATTTTTGAATGAAATGTTTTATGGCTATGCTCCTATTTTGAATGAGTTGTTTATTTTAAATCTCGATGATTCACCCGTCTATAATATTAATGCGAAGAGGCTTCGGCCTAATGATATGAATTCCACTTTTATTTGGCATTGTTGTTTAGGTCACATAAGTGAGAAACGTATGAAAAAACTCCATGATGATGGAATTCTAAACTCATTTGATTTGGAATCACTTGAAACATGCAAATCTTGTCTACTTGGAAATATGGCCAAGGCACCTTTTACTGGCCAGACTAAGAGGGCGACTGACTTGCTAGCACTCATACATACGGATGTGTGTGGACCAATGAGCACGACATCTAGAGTTGGTTTTTAGTACTTCATTACTTTCACTCATGACTTTAGTAGATATGGATATATCTATTTAATGAGGCACAAGTCGGAATCCTTTGAAAAGTTCAAGGAGTTCCAGAGTGAGGTACAGAATCAACTTGGTAAGACGATCAAATCTTTATAATCTGATCATGGAGGTGAATTTTTGAGCCATGAATTTGGTAATCATTTAAAGCAATGTGGAATTGTTCCACAGCTTACACCACCGGGCACTCCACAATGGAATGGGGTATCTGAGTGGCGTAATCAGACCTTGTTGGACATGGTTCGGTCGATGATGAGCCAATCGGATCTGCCATTGTCTTTTCGGGGTTAGCTCTAGAAACTGTCGTTTTCACTTTAAATAGGGTACCATCTAAATCAGTAGATAGTACACCATATGAAATATGGACTAGGAAGAGTCCTAGTTTATCTTTTCTAAACATTTGAGGATACGATGTTGTGGATATCATGGGGATATGTGCATGATCTTAGGATGATGATACAATTGGCAATGGCATTGATGGTTTGTCAGATCATGCGTTTTTAGTGAAGTTAAAAGAAGCTGTCAGGCAGAGGCGGTCAGACCGGCGGTCAATGACCGGTCAGACCGGCCAGGGCGGTCAGACTGGCCTCTGTGTGGCGGTCTGACCGATTTAATCCTGTTCATCGTCAAATTATTTGCGATGATTTTTGGTAAGGTCATATTCATGGTTATCAGTGCATATGTGTTGCATAATGCATGTTTTCACTAACGTGGGTCAAGTTGTGAAGAACTTGTTCTTGGAATTGATTTCTTTGTCTATTGGTGTGCAGGTTGTTTGGAGGTCAACGACGGTCAACGGCGAGGATGATCGGGACTAAGCTTGGAGAGCCGAGGTCCGAATGATCGAGATCTTTGGGTGAGGTCAATGGACTCAAGCGTGGCCTGAGAATGGACAAGGGTAACCGAACAGGCGATTCGGTGCGATGGTTGGATCAAGCGTAGCGGTCGTCTGCAAGTGCCTTGGTGGTTTTCAAGGAGCCGAACGGGAGAGACTTGCCGACATGATGAGAGCCGCTGGATCAACCTGCACGTGGCGAGGCATAGATGTGCTTCACGCAATACGGACTCTGTCTTCGGAGAAGGATCGAGAAAGGGTATTTTGGTAAGTTTACCAAATACCGCTTTGGTGACCTTTTGCAAACTAGCGGCGCAAGACGGTGCATTGGAGAAGCGGATTAGGTCAAGACAAGTGAAGACGACGCTTTAAAATGCTTGCGTGTGTGACCCATTTGTGTTGGGCCTTAACGGGAGCCCATTAGGGTTAACTCTTCTAGAAGCTAGGCCTCACTATAAATAGGAGGGGGTGCTGTCAAGTAGCTTCCAAGCACTTCATTTGTAAACCCTAGTTTGGTCTTAGGGCTAAGAGAGGAAAGGAGAGGCTTAGGGTTCTAGAGAGATGAGTTGAGTTGGTACTCATAGATTGAGCTCTTGTCCTCCTGGAAGGAGTGGTTGTAAACCCTCTCAAATCTCTAATCAATCTCTGCATGATTCTTCAAAGATGAGTCTCTATGTGTTCGTCCTCCATATTTGGTGATTTTGAGTCCATCTTTGATCCTTTGGTTTTTGATTGGTTTCTTGCCCTCTTCTACATTGCTGTGATGTGTGGGAATACATCTAGGATCATCTAGATCATCAATCTCCCACGAGCAAGTGATTGGAATAAGTTTTCATTTTTGCCCGGTTTTGAACCACCTTCGGTAAAACTAAAAAAGGTCAGGACTTTGGCATAGATCTGGACGATCGTTGCCTAGAATAGGTTCCTGATTTCCTTGGAAAGGTGTGTCTCAAATTTGGTGGAGTTTGGTCGTGTAGATCAAAAGTTAGGTCAATTTGAGTTTTGGTTTTGGTACATTCAGATCTGCTGCTTGTTTACAGTGGAAGTCGGTCGACCAATTTCATAACGCTGGTCGACCAAGACCTTGGCCCGATCACTGTGCAACACGCCGGATCGACCGCCCTTTTAGGGTTTGAGTCCTTTTGGTTCTTTGCTTTGGGGATTTTGGTTTGGGTTCAACACAAGTCTTCTACTGTACTTAAATGTTGATCTTCATAGCTTCTGTAGCTATTGGAGTGGTATTGTGTTGAATCTGAATGAGGTGAAAAATTAGGCAAGCTCCTATTCACCCCCTCTAGGCGTCTTTCGGTCCTCTGAGATGTCTATGTTAAACGTTTGACATCCGATAAACTCGAACACAAGTCAAATAAATGCTTCTTTATAGGGTATCCTAGGGAAAGCAAAGGATATTACTTCTACAATCAAGAACATGGCAAAGTTTTTGTTGCCCGAAATGATGTATTTTTAGAGAAAGAGTTTCTTTCAAAAGGAGTAAGTGGGAGAAAGGTGCAACTCGAAGAAATTCGGGAAACGTCTGAAAGTGTTTCAACTCCTACTGAACCTATACAGGATGAACAAAATATTGTTGAACATGTAGATGAGGCATTAGCCCCACGTAGATCTAAAAGGCCATGCCAATTGCGTGTAAGGTATGGGCATGACGTATTATTATTGAATAGTGATGAGCCTAAGACTTATGAGGAAGCGATGATGGACCCAAACTCTGAGAAATGGCTTGCATCCATGAAATCCAAGATAGACTTCATGAGAGACAACTGGGTTTGAAACCTAGTTGATCCACTTGATGGTGTTAAAATCATTGAGTGCAAATAGATCTATAAGAAAAAGATTGATATGGATGGAAATGTTCACATTCATAAAGCTTGACTAGTCGCAAAAGGGTTTCGACAAGTTCAAGGAGTTGACTGCGATAAGACTTTCTCACCGGTAGCAATGCTTAAATCTGTACAGATCATTCTAGCTATGGCTGCATATTTCAACTATAAAATATGGCAAATAGATGTCAAAACGACTTTTCTTAATGGAAATATAAGTGAGGATGTGTACATGACACAGCCTCAAGGTTTTGTCATTCCAAAGAATGCTAGTAAAATGTGCAAACTTTGGAAATCCATTTATGGGTTGAAGCAAGTATTTGGGAGTTGGAATATATTTTTTGATGAGGTGATCAAAAGGTTTGGTGTAATAACCCATTTATTTATAGAGAATATAAGGAGATTGGGAGATTCCTTATTTGCATCGCACAGAAACAGGACAGAATCTGTAATCATCTTGCAACGTGATTTTCGCAATAAGAACGGCTTCAAACGGAAAACCTCATAACTACAAAGTTGTAGATCGCTTTCCATAGTCCAATTTAGAGTCCTCACTGACCTAATTTAGAGTTCCGAGGTTTGAGATATGGGACCCGCAAGGCAGGCTGCACAGAGAACCAAGGTTCACAACTGAGTCTGCTTCCAAGGAAAATTTCGTAATGAAGACGGCATTTTCATAAAAACTCTACAAATAGGAAGTTGAAGTACTATGAGTTAGATAAATTTGAAGACAAGAATCACTCCATTCTGAGATCAGGAGAGAAAGTTATGACCTGCGAGGTGTTCACTGCACAGAAAGAAAGTACGAGAACCTGGGCTTCGAACCTTTAGCCCAGCAGGCCCATGAGGGGGCCGGCCAAGTGGAAAGGGGGGGAGGCTGAACCCTAGTTCCCCTTCCCTCCTTGCACCTCCTCCCCTCCTAGAGCCGCCACCTCTCTTCTCCCATTGCCCCTAGTCCAAAGACCCTCCTTGCACTCTATTGCTATCCTCCTCCCCTTTGGTGGTGTTCCCCATTGCTGTCGGCCAAGGAGATAGGTGGAGGAGAGGGAGAAGAAAGAGGAGAGGAGATCCTCGTGGGAGTTTCAGCGGGTTCCTTCATATCTTCAAGGGTGAACCTCAACTCATTGTTGTTTTGTTTAATTCTCCTCCATGCGATTGTTTTTTATTATCGTATTAGTGTCTCTGCTGCATTGATTCATGAATCTGTAGTTCTGTTGTTTGGCGTTTTTGGAACAGATCAATGCGAAATTAGGGTTTTGGGTCTCCTAAAGAATTGTGGGTTATTTCGTTATGTTTCTGTAGGATCTAAGTTCATGGTTTTTGGAGTTGTAGTTTGTGAGTTATGACATTCGCAATGTTGCTGTCCAGAAACCCCGTTAAGTTATAGCGGTCGTAGCAACTGGCAGATTAGAACTTGTTAATGGCCAAATCAGGATTGTACACCAACATGACTTTTGTAGGAAATTCTCTTAGCTTTCCAAAATGTTAAACAACACAATTTTTTGGATCATCCTAGTGAAAGCTATAGCTATTTTAAGGCTGCTATTTAGACTGTCGATCCGTTTATGTCAATGTTTATTCTTCTCTTTGTTAAATTTTGTTAAAGGCATAATTAAGGGATCTTGCCAACTAAACTTTTTTAGACCAAGTCGTAATATTTCTAGAGAGACTAAAAATGGATTGTTATGTTAAGCAGATTGGGAGATACATATTTTAGAATATCATTGTCTAGTTTTGAGTTACATTGGGTTGTCGTTTAAGCTTGAGTAGATTAATTATTTGAAGTATGGATTTTGGGAGTGCGAGATGAGAGTGCTACGATTAGCGTTGTTTCCTATTGTCGAAACATGTTCTAAGTAAATTACTTCTTGTAGGAGGAGTGCCTTTGGGATTAGTTGCACCTTCTTTACCATCCAACGTGTTGCAACATGAAAGGCAAGTACAAATTGGATTGTTTTGTATGGTTGTTGTTCAATCTGGTTATATGGTTATGATATGAGTAATTCTTATAAATTATGAGTATTTTCCTTGCTTTGCATGATTACATTCATTGGTGATATCAAAATTGTTACTATGAGAGAATGCATTCATTTTATTTCCTTCATTTCAATCATTCATGCCTCACCCACATGAGTGGGTATTGAAACTCCCATCATTCCAATATAGGCAAATATATCCCCGTATGAAAGATTCTTCATACGAGCTTTGGATCCCCGTATTTTAGATAATGCGGGCCTGAGTGAACACCGACGGGTGTATCACTGGCTATACTGGTATATGCAGAAGAGAAGTGGATATCATATTTATATTTTGCATCAAGTGCATAGCATTTCCTTGTGTATTCGATATATTGAGAATGTCTTGTCCTTGATTCGATATTTCTTGTAATATTTAATTATATTTCTTTGAGTCTTGGACTCACACTTGTTTTATTTTTACGTGACCGTCGAGGATGATACTCATTAGGGGGAAATTAGCTCACGGTTGCATCTGACAATGCTGCACTCATCCATTACCAAATAATATTTGTATTACTTTGTTTCAATGAGACTCGATTATTGTAATAATTGGCCTGTTGGTACTTAAATTGGTTCCTTTCATAACTTCAGATATTAGATAATGCCTATTTCTTATTGGAACTCATTCATAATGCTTATAACCTTGATGGTGATGTTTTAACTGTAGCTTTGAGTTTAGTCTTTTGCTGAAATTTCTACGTTGTTATTGTTAGTAGTAATATTTAAACGTTGTCTAGCTATCATTCGATGTTTATTTAATTAAGTTAAATGTGAGTTCAGTTTTGGATTTGAAATTTTTAGTTACATCTTGGCTTCCGCATAGCCAGGGTGTTACAGTTGGTATCAGAGCTGGCTTTAGGTCCGTGGTGAATAGATTAATTAAATTTTGCTAATGGCTAATCAACTTAAAATTTGACACACTGGTGCACAGTAGTATGGGAATAGGCAAGCATTGCATTTACGTATCATTATGTCGCATCGATCATTGCTATTATGAATGCTTATGATTTGATTATTATGAATATTATGTGTGATGATAGTTGCTGTTGGGAGGTAAAGGTCGTGGTTGTGGCCCTAGGCTTTGCTAGGTTACACCACCATTCATGGTATGAGAATAGTGAAGTGGTTACCCCAAGCACCATAGTTACAGGTGTTGAGCATGAGTTTCTTTAGAAAAGTTGTTCTCTTCCTTAAGCTTGATTTAGGCCAATTCTGGGTATAGTTGCGGTCGATGAATTTTCTTGGAATATTGATTACAAGGCAGTTGTTGAGTTTTCACTTGGTATTCATTTGTTTTATGGAGCAATTATGACCTCTTCCGATTGTTGAGTTTCTTTTGCTACTTGTGAATATTATTCATTGGCGAGATTGATTTTTCCATGGTTGTTCCATTTTTCTTATTGGAAAACATGACTCATTTATTTGCTTGGTGTTTTGGGTAATGAAAACTATCTTTTGCAAGTTTTGTAGGATGTAGAAGTTTTGACCCTACGTATTTCTTTTGGATTAATTTGGGTGTTAATGTTAAACGTCTCACTTTTATGAAAGGAAGTGTTAAAACTCATTTATGATGTCTTGTTATGTTTAAGCGAGAAGTGGTAAACATAGAATTCATTAATAAGATATGAGGTATCAAGATATGAGGTATCAAGTTGGGTCAATAGCGTGGTGCATAATTAATCTAAACTAGTATCCTTGGAAGTGAAATCGAATAAATTGATGTTGTCTTCTTGTAGTTCTTGATGAACTGTGATTATGGGTAGGGCTATTCCTAATTGGAATCGATAGAGTTACTAAGAGGCATGGAACTTTGATGAACTGGTTGATCATTAAGAGTGACAAATTTGGTAAACTTTTTGGGATAAGTTGGATCAACAGGTCTCAATGGATTAATCTAACCGTTTGGGATAGTTAAATTCAGAAGGTGTTAGATTATTGTATTAGTGGATGTTAATCTTGGAGTTATCTTTTGTGGATACTTAGTGTTCATATGTAATTGCTAGGTGCAAATATTGTGTAATGAAGATTGGTGTTGAGCATCAGTAAGGGAGGAATGGATGAGGTTTAGTATGTGATCTATATTTACATGATGGTGGGATTGTCGGATGATAGTATGTCTTTAATGAAAGGGTTTTGGTAGAACCTTTTAAATTGTGTAGTAGATCTCCTCTAAAATAAAGCAGTTGTTGTAGTGAGGTTGTAAGGTTTTGGAATACTCTCAATTTGAGGATGGGATGATAAAGTAGTAAGGAACTAATTGATGAGATTTTGGAGGGTTTTATAATGGAAGGATAGACAATAACGATTCTTGTTAAGAGTGTATTATTCTTGATGTTAGTAAGATTGTCTGCAATAGATTGTGACTTGTGAGAGTGGTGATGATTCTTCACGAGAGAAAGTAAATTGACCTCCTTTTCTAATATCGGTTAAATGAAATGTTTGGAGTTTTGCATTCGTGATCCTTTGGGAGCTCATGATTTATGTGGTATCTGAAATTAGTTTGCGCAGAGTGACATATTGGAATGATCTATCGGTTCTTAAGTGATTCATGTGATTTGAGCTTAAAGGATCTTTTGCCTGAGTTGGCAAAGTGATGTTTCAATCAAAGAAAATTATTTCCTTTGTTAAATGGAAGGGTCTAGTAGAGGTATTCGCGGTTGGATTCAAGTTTTGTAGCTTGCAGCTTATTGAAACATGCTTAACTTTGGCGATTGGCTGCATAAGAGTTCCTCAAGTTTCAAAAGCAATGCTTTATTTTTATTGGCTGAAGTTTGATATTCGCTCCTTATGGGACTTGTGCCCTTATCTGTGGTCACATCTTTTATTTTCCGAGTTCATTGCTAATTGACTATTTCTCTTGATCTTGTGTTTACTGTGAATGGTAAATATTTTTCTAAGTTCTGGAAGGAATAATGGATTTGTTTTACAAAACCTCATAGAGGGTATATTGGCAACTGATTTGTGGTAGTTAAGTGAATGATTTTGTGAGACTCTAGGTGTCAATTTGTTGAGATGCATTGAGTGATAAGTTGATTTCTTGGAGTAATCCTTGGAGAGGATTTGATTTTAAAAAGAAAGTTGGTCTTTGTCGCTGACTGATTATGTTGTTGCAACTAGTAGAACCTATAATGATATGTGGTTCAAGATCTTTTGTTTATTTCGATGGGATATAGAATTATTAAAAGTATGGAAATCTTGATCTATGTATTAGAGTGTTGCGATTGGGTACTTTGTAAGGCTGCGTAGGAGAATTATGACGGTGTAGTTTAATGAGAGTAGAATTGCGAAGAAATCTAATTGTTATGACAATTATTGAAATGGTAGGGAATGTTGAGTGTTGTCAGGTATGACTTGGCCTTAGTGAGTAACCCTCTGAGAGTTAGATTTGTTCTAAAGACTATTTGGTCGAGAAAATGTTTCCATGTTGATGTTAATAAGTGAGTATGTTTAGATTGTGGGAATTTTAGGGATTTAATCTGAGACTTTCCCTATCTTCTATATGAGAAGAACGTTGTAGAGGTCTTGGAGGTTAAAGTTAGGCTTTGCATTTTTATGCTAGAACTTTGGTCGCTCAATGATTGTGTGTAGAGGAAATAGAATAAGGGTGGATTCCGAGCAGTGGGATGATCATTGGTAGAATCCTTTTGATGTAGTACACATGAGAGTGTGTGATATGAATTCCGAGTTGTTTATTCTTAAAGGATTGAGGTGATGTAATTGCGTGTGAGATCTATTTTGAGATGCATTGGGAGTCATCTATCAAAGTAATTCCGTCGGTAGAGGAGTTGGCTAGAGTATGTTTTTATGGAGTCAATAGAGCCTATCTACAAAGGTGTGGTTGATGTATTCAGTTTGAGCATGGCGTTGAGGTTGCTAATTTAAGAGAAATGAATTAGTGTGTCATGCAATGAATTGGAATTCCATAATTTGAGAGAAGTTTTATTCCTAAAAGAGAAATTGAGAAAAGAATGTTGCCTCGGGTAATGAAACGCTCCCTTGATTCTTGTTTGAGCTATATGTTTATGACTAATGTCTTTCGCAAATTTAGTTGGTGCTATGTTGGCATGGGTAGTTCTTTCCAGTTCAGAAAGAATAAAAGAAATATTTGATTTGGGCATTCGAGTGATTTCTTCTTTGGCTTTTGTGGTGTTCATTTGCAAACTACCTAATTAGAAAGTGGAATGGTTTTCATGATGAATCTTCGATTTTGGATTTGACCCTTTTGGTGGGGAGTTGGCATTGCGTGGTTGCGATCAGAATCCTTTACTTTCAGTTGACTCTGTTTATAATAGAGTTTATTCAAAGCTAGTTCTGTTGTGTGTCCCTCGTTGAAGGAGGTGATCCTTGTTACGGTGAAGAGTTTGATTAAGAAGTGGAACAAGAGTTCCGTGGGCTATGCGCATGTGTGTGGTTTGGTACAAAAGGGGGAGGTTAGCCCAAGGTAGATTGGGTTATTTTCGCTAGTTGCGGGGATTCAAAAGTTGGCGTATTGCTAGGACCACCTCGGGTCCATACGCGGGGTACGCAACGTCTTGTATGTCTAGTGCTGAGTGAGTACCTGAGAGATCCAAAGCTTAAGTTTTCGATAGAGCCGTTGGCCAACGAGTAAGACCTTACATTTGTGTCCTGTGTGTTGAGAGAACCTATAAAGGTCAAGACAAGTGTTGAGGTGTAAAATGTTGGTGTACGTTATGGTCTGAGCATGATGAAACTTAGGACTAGGAAACTCGCATGCGCGAGTTTAACCAGAGTTGTTGACGTCGGGTACGTGTTAATGATTATTAAGTTCAGTTGGTGTTCTTTCGAGTAGAATTCGTGGCCGAATTCTGTTTAAGGGGGGTAGAATGTAATAACCCGTTTATTTATAGAGAATATAAGGAGATTGATAGATTCCTTATTTGCCTCGCACAGAAATAGGCCAGAATCTGTAATTGTCTTGCAACGTGATTTTCGTGACTAGAATGACTTCGAATGGAAAACCTCATAACTAAAAATTTGTAAATAGCTTTCCATAGTCCAATTTAGAGTCCTCATTGACCTAATTTGGAGTTCCGAGGTTTGAGATATGGGGCCCACAAGGCAGGCTGCACAGAGAACCAAGGTCCGCAACTGAGTCAGCTTCCAAGGCAAATTTCGTAATGAAGACGACTTTTTCAGAAAAACTCTACAAATAGGAAGTTGAAGTACTATGAGTTATACAAATTTGAAGACAGGAATCACTCCATTCCGAGGTGAGGAGAAAAAGTTACGACCTCCGAGGTGTTCAGTGCATAGAAAGAAAGTACGAGAACCTTGGCCTCAGACCTTTAGCCCAGCAAGCCCATCAGCGGGCCAGCCAAGTGGAGAGAGGGGGGGGGCAACTGAACCCTAGTTCCCCCTCGCCTCCTAGCGCCTCCTCCCCTCCTAGAACCGCCACCTCTCTTCTCCCATTGCGCCCTGGTCTAGCAACCCTCCTTGCACTCCATTGCTGTCCTCCTCCACTACAACATGAACACCCCTTTAGCAACGCATACATGTGTTGTCAAAAGTCCAAATAAGTGTTGTTATGGTATGTACCAACACATTTAGTATGTGTTGCCATAGCCGGTGTTGCAAGGGTCTATCACAACACATATCCAAGCGTTGGTAAGAGTTAGAAAAAGCGTTGCAATGTAGCAACGGATATAATTAGACTCTGGCAACACTTCTATGCGTTGTTGTTTACGATAACCCAGTTGCTTTCATAATTCATTTTACAATGTTTATCTAGGTGCAACTATCGATTAATTTCTAGCCATGCAGATCTTACAACCGGCCGATGTGACCAAATTATTCCATATCCACAAAGCATAAGAACAATGATGGCACATAAACTAATAGACTTCATTTCATTGCTTGAAGAACATGATATCCAATATATTGTTTACATCATTAGTCACAATAAAATAAAATATGTTACACCCATATAGCCTAAAAATTAAAACTCTAGCTACTTCCACCCATAAGTCAAATGTTTGTCTTCTTCATCACTCCTGTGAATATCCAAATGTAGTAAATCTTCAACCAATCCTTTGGACCTACAAAGACAATAGTTACTTATTGGTATCAAATTATAACTAACGAAACTAGATTCAGAGCGCTGAAATTTGAAGTTAAGTAAAAGGAGGATTGATCTTGGACTCAAGCTAGTAGCATGAACAATGTGTATAGTATACCTATGTTTATTCAATCACAAAAAAGTATACATCTGCTTAGTTAAATTGGACAATCTTGACAAAACAATTAGAGTGGGTTGCTCAGCGGTGTAACAAGTTCATGTTATAAAGCAAAATTCCGACAAACCAAAATTCCTCAAGGTGATGCCATTTCACAATTTCTTTTCAAATTTTAAAACACCCTATTCACACTGTATTAAGTAGGCTTCACGAACACGATGTTACTTGAATTGATGAAAGATATTTACGTTGCCATATCAATGATTAAATTACATCAATAAACGAAATTGATACTAGTTTACAGTGTACCTTCTGTATATCTGAAAGCAGATCAGATAAAAAGTTATTGCATAAAAAGGATACTACATCTCCCAAGGAGCAAGAAGTTTGATTGTCCTTAAGTGGCATCTGCATCAGCCGATCTAGTACATCAATCCATATATGTTAATTTGTCTAGTGTCATCCACTAGTAAAAATGGCATTCAATTTGGACTTGGGGCCATACACTAGAAGTCATCCACTAGTAAAAATGGCATTCAGTTTGGACTTGTAGCCATACATTGGAAGGCCGAAGTTGCACTTGTCCAATCAAAGCAGATGCTAGCCTAAAAACACAGATTGGATATTATTGTAGTATTCATAAGCAAGCCATAAGACAACCTATGTTGAACAGTACAGTGTCACAAGTTCAAGGGGAACCCTTTCGTTATCAGCTATATATCTGTACATCAATAGAGAGCTAAATGAAATAGCATCAACTCAAAACTAGATTAAATGAGATAATCGGTCTGCTGGTATTTCCTGGTAAGGTCCAATTAAAGAATGCCAACATGCAGTATTAAAAAAACTCAACGTACGTATATACTAGCAAAAGGGTACCCTCACCTCTCTGTAAACACAAGACTTTGATAATTAAACTTATCTTCTGTAACCTCAGAGCTTTACATTCATCATAATTTACATGGCACAACTTCAGAAGGTCTGCACATTGCTGTCCATCATTACACGAGTTCAGAAAATGTATTGAAATGGTTGTCATATATGTGATTAATTCACCATTGTTATCAATTGAACTAACTTAAATAAAGGAATTGGATAAATTATGACAAATTAGGGATTACTGAATCAAGATAACTTAGAATAGGTAATCTTACCTTGGATCGGGTGAGGCTGGGGCATATATCGATGATGGCCGGGGCATCACCGGTAAATTGATGACCGTGCAGGCGTCTAACGATGGAGCCCGATTGACCGATGACAATGTGTTTCACCGGCTACTAGCAGAGGGACACTGGACACGGTGACCAACGATGAACAACTAGATGGCATGGTCATCCGAAATCGGAATCAGAGCGACAACTTGAACCAGATCCAATCGAAGATGGACTAACGGCATTGAGAGTGGGTGTAGTGGCCGCATGGATCTGGTGTAGGACACCAAAGCCAGCAAGATTAGGATGATCCGTGTAAGGGGTTTACGGTTTACCATAGTCGTCACCGCCTCCTAGCCGCCGCTTGTCTACCAGTGCTTGCTGCCCCCGGGAGGAGCTTTCTTTGCTCCCGGGGCGGCCTCTCGTTGCTCCTGGCTTCGTCCTGACGGCGCACCGACGGGCCTCGATCTACCGGCGTCGCTTCTTGCCTGGAGGTCGCGATTTGCCGCCGATGCATCTTCAAGCTCGTTGCTGGATCTACTCTTCCTCACCCGGCGTCGCCTCGTCTTCATCGGTGAATCGAGCTTCCTCTTCGTCGTCGAGTGCTCGGATCCGAGGCGGCTGCGTACCCCGATTACGTCGTCGAGTAGGAGAAGAATGCAGTGGCGGCGGCAGGGCATGAGTCGGTGGATAGGGCTGGCTTGGCCAAATGCTAGGTCAATTAACAGCCGTAGGCCGGTGGGTTAAAGAGAAAACGTTTGAGGAAGTTACAGCCCACGTCTGATTTATTTGTTTTAGAATTTTTTTCATCTATTTGGCTTAGACGTGGGGATGGTGGGATTCGCTAACAAATCTAGATGCAACACTTTTATTTTTCGTTGTTGAGTATGTGTTGCTAGATGGTGGTTCTTGTTGTAGTGCTCCCCCTTGGTGGTGCTCCCCATTGCTGTCGGCCAAGGAGAAAGATGGAGGAGAGGGAGAAGGAAGGGGAGAGGAGATCCTCGTGGGAGTTTCAGTGGGTTCCTTTGCATCTTCAAGGGTGAACGTCAACTCATTGTTGTTTTGTTTAATTCTCCTCCATACGATTGTTGTTGATTATCGTATTAGTGTCCCTGCTGTATTGATTCATGAATTTGTAGTTCTGTTGTTCAGCAGTATTGGATTAGATCAATGCAAAATTAGGGTTTTGGGTCTCCTAAAGAATTGTGGGTTATTTTGTTATGTTTCTATAGGATCTGAGTTCTTGGTATTTGGAGTTGTAGTTTGTGAGTTATGACATTCACAATATTGCTGTCCAGAAACCCTGTCAAGTTATAGCAGTCATAGTAACTAGTAGATTAGAACTTGTTAACAGCCGAATCAGGATTGTCCACCAACATGACTTTTGTAGAAAATTCTCTTAGCTTTCCAGAATGTTAAAGAACACAATATTTTGGATCATCCTAGTGAATGTTACAGCTATTTTAAGGCTGTTGTTCAGACTGTCGATTAGTTTCTGTCATTGTTTATTCTTCTATTTGTTAAATTTTGTTAAAAGCATAATTAAGGGATCTTGCCAACTAAACTTTTGTAGACCAAGTCATAATATTTCTAGAGAGACTAAAAATGGATTGTTATGTTAAGCAGATTGGGAGATACGTATTTTAGAAGATCGCTGTCCAGTTTTGAGTTCTGTTTGGTTGTCGTTTTGCTTGAGTAGATTAATTATTTGAAGTATGGATTTTGGGAGTGCAGATGAGAGTGTTGCGATTAGCGTTATTTTCTCTTGTCAAGAACTTGTTTTGAGTAAATTACTTCTTGTAGGAGGAGTGACTTTGGGATTAATTGCACCTTCTTTACCATCCAACGTGTTGCAACACGAAAGACAAGTACAAATTGGATCGTCTTGTATGGTTGTTGTTCAATCTGGTTATATGGTTATGACATGAGTAATTCTTATGAATTTTGAGTATTTTCCTTCTTTTACATGATTATGTTCTTTGGTGATATCAAAATTTTTACTATGAGAGAATGCATTCATTTTATTTCCTTCATTTCAATCATTCATGCCTCACCCACGGGAGTGGGTATTGAAACTCTCATCATTCCAACGTGGGCAAATAGATCCCCTTATGAAAGATTCTTCATACGGGCCTTGGATCCCCGCATTTTGGATAATGTGGGCCTAAGTGAACATCGACGGGTGTATCACTGGCTATATCGGTATATGTAGAAGAGAAGTGGATATCATATTCATATTTGCATCAAGTGCATAGCATTTTCTTGTGTATTCGATATATTGAGAATGTAGTATCCTTGATTCGATGTTTCTTGTAATATTCAATCATATTTGTTGACTCTTGGACTTACGCTTGTTTTTATTGTTTAGGTGACCGTCGAGGATGATATTCATTGGGGGAAATAAGCTCACGGTTGCATCTCACAATGCTGCACTCATCCATTACCAAATAATATTTATATTACTTTGTTTCAATGAGATTCGGTTATTGTAATAATTGGCTTGTTGGTACTTAAATTTGTTCCTTTCATAACTTCAGATATTAGATGATGCCTATTTCTTGTTGGAACTCATTCATAATGCTTATAATCTTGATGGTTATGTTTTAATTGTAGCTTTGAGTTTAGTCTCTTGCTGAAATTTCTATGTTGTTACTGTTAGTAGTAATATTTAAACATTGTCTAGCTGTCATTCGATGTTTATTTAATTAAGTTAAATGTTAGTTCAGTTTTGGATTTGAAATTCTTAGTTACATCTTGGCTTCCGCATAGCTAGGGTGTTACATTTTGTTTCGTCAAGAACAAAGAAGAACCTTGTGTTTGCATGAAGGTTAGTAGGAGCGCACTTGTAATTCTAATATTATATGTGGATGACATATTGTTGATTGGGAATTACATTCCTATGCTGGAATCCGTTAAGGCATCATTGAAAAATGGTTTTTCTATGAAGGACCTAGGAGAGGCAGCATATATCTTAGAGATAAAGATCTATAGAGATAGATCGGAAGGCTAATTGGATTAAGCCAAAGTACTTATATTGACAAGGTGTTGATTCGATTCAACATGCAGGATGCCAAGAAATGGTTCTTGCCTATGTCACATGGCATAAGTCTTAGCAAGAGTCAATGTCCTTCGACAACTGATGAGCGAGACCATATGAATGGTATTCCATATGCTTCACCTATTGGATCTATCATGTATGCTATGATATGTACTCGACCAGATGTATCATATGCTCTAAGTGTTACAAGCTGATCCTATTGAAGGTCACTGAACAGCTGTGAAAAACATTCTTAAGTACTTGAGAAGGACTAAGGATGTGTTCTTAGTTTACGGCGGTGATGAAGAGCTCGTTGTAAATGGTTACACCGATGCAAGATTCCAAACCAACAAAGATAGTATCATTTGCAATCTGGTTTTGTATTCTTTTTGAATAGAGGAGCAGTGAGCTGGAAAACTTCCAAGCAAGAGATGGTTGCTGATTCTACGAGGCTGAGTACATTGTGGCTTCTGAAACTACGAAGGAAGGTGTTTGGATAAGGAATTTCATTGCTGAGTTGGGTATGGTTCCGAGTGCCTCGAGCAAAATGGATCTCTATTGTGACAATAATGGAACCATTGCGTAGGCTAAGGAGCCTAGATCCCATCAGAAGTCCAAGCATATACTCAGGCATTATCATCTCATTCGCGAATTGGTGGATACAGGAGATGTTAAAATATGCAAAGTTCACATGGATTTAAATGTTGCAGATCCGTTGACAAAATCTCTCACACAGCCAAGGCATGAGGCGCACTCAAGAGCTATTGGTATTAGATACTTAAATGATTGACTCTAGTGCAAGTGGGAGACTGTTGGAAATATGCCCTAGAGGCAATCATAGAGATTATTATGTTTCGTTATGTTCATAATATTGGATAATGTGTTATCTTATTCGTGAAATAATATCGTTAATATTTATCATCAAGTATGTGACTTGATTGTGAAACTCTGTATTTCCAACTTATGAGAACACATATGAATAGACTAGCATATGTATTAGTTGATGACTACGTTTCACAGGTCATAGATATGGAGATATCAAACCAATAATATGGACACATGTTAGAGAACATGGTGTTGGATAATACCCACCTTGAGACACTGTTGAGATTGTTATGATTCTATGTGTCATTAGTTGGTCTCAAGCAATGATGATGTATAGTACTTAGACCTGTGATCAGCATGGTTTCCTATATACGTAATAGTACTCTTAGGGGTTGCCAAACGCTACTTCGTAACTGGGTAGTTATAATGGTAGCTTTCGGGTATACTATGAAACATGTGAAGGAATATGACTAGTCAGATATGGGATTTGCCCCTCCTAATATAACAGGAGAGATGTCTTTGGGCCCCTCGTTGTGGTCGGATAAAGAAAGTGCCTGGCCATGCCACTAGTGGTCGAAGTGTCGACCACATGAAGTTATTTGACACTTGATCGAGAAAGTATTGAACAGTCCATGGATGACAAATTATCTCACCTAGAGTTCAACCAGATGTCGCGAGGCAAAGGGAGAATACACAAGCAGGTCATTTAGTTCGACCAGATACAAACTGGTCATATGGATATATGAGCTAGTCGTTGACTGGTCGAATATAGTTACGAACTGGTCGTATAGAGATACGAGCTGGTCGTAGACTAGTCGAACATAGTTATGAATTGGCCGTATGGAGATACGAGCTGGTTGTAGACTGGTCGAACATAGTTACGAATTAGTCGTATGGAGATACGAGCTGGTCGTAGACTGCTCAAACATAATCACTAACTGGTCGTAAGGAGTTACGAACTGGTCGTACTTCAGTATGAGCTGGTCGTAAGGAGTTACAAACTGGTCTTAATTAAATATGGTCTAGTCATGACTAGATACGAGCTGGCCATAAGTGATAAGGACCTGGTCGTAGATTATATTGCATTAAGGTTCATCCGATATATTCTATGTGTGTTCGAGAATCGTTATGTCCTACTAGATGCCGCTAATGACTCGTGGTCAGAAAAGAGTTTCCGAGTCACAATCGATTATACATGAACCTATAGGGTCGAACACTTAAAGGGCTAGGATTTGATTCAGATGGTGATCCAAATTCTTGTAGGCCATGAGTTCCTAATGGGCCTCAAGTTCGAGACCCATCATGGATGCCTATATATAGAGGAATGGTGGCATGGGGTAGAGAGAGAGAGCTCTTTTGAAGAATTCCTGAAACCCTAATAGCCACGACTTCCTCATCTAATACCACACTGCCAGCACTAGCACTCCAGCGCGTGGTGTCCCTGCCCCGTATGTGTGGATACCTTAGAGGTGTTATTGCGAAGCATCAGCATTAGGACGATCCGCAACTCATGACGATCATAGGAGCATGAGGAGGAGACGCACTGGCGAGTACAACTACTACTTCATCAACTCGCTACATCGACTCTATTTCAGCTACGAGTCGGCACGTCTAGTGGTAATCTCATGATCTAATACTAGTAGAGGTTCCTTGGTTGCGCGGTAAAATTTTCTTTTGTGCTATCGTAGCCTACTCGTAATCCTTCAGTTAGTCCTTCACCATTAGTGTATGGAGGTTTACCCTACACTTGAGGATCGATAAATAAAAAATGAAACTTTGACTTTTAGTTATAACTTAAAATTTTTCCTTGAACTTAGTAAAAGTATTTAAAACTGAAAATGTGGCTTTATGCAAAATGAACCCTATCAGCCTCTCTTGTTTACACATACATGCATTATATTATGTTATTAGTTGTAACTTGCTGGGCATGGTTGTTTGTGCTCACTCTTGCTGAATAAATTATTCAGGTGAAGCTTATTATAAAGACGGTGAGGATCAGGACGATTAGGCTATGCCCCCAGACGATTGCCTATGGCGAATCGTGTGGCCTACCTATTTATTTTGCTTTCTGCTGTTTCTTTTCATTTGGTCTTAGGCCCAAATTTGTAATAAACTCTGATTATCAATTAATAAATGCGTGATATGATTTTGCTATAATTTTTGTTTGACTGTGTACATTAGTTATTCCTAGACTAGTGTATGAAACACAGAGAATTTGGGATCCTTCATTCCTGTGTTCGACAAAAGTGGTATTAGAGCCAGGTTCGACTGTAGGTCATGGCCTTAGAATGGATAAAACCCTTAAGAACTTATTTTTGAAAACTAAAATTACTTTTGTCTTTCTGGTGTCCTTCCTCAACCATTCTCTTTAAAAATGGTTACTAACTCGTCTCTCTATCAAAAATTGTAGATGGCCGAAGCACCAAACGCCGTTTCCCACGGGATCTTTGCTGGACACTGGGCTGTAGCTCTCTGGAAAATGATGCAGCATCTGTATTTCTAGGAGAGGCCAACGTACCAAGAGTACAAGTACAAGGTGGGCAACCAAGAATGTTGGGGGGTGAAGGTGATACTCTACTCCAACTTGTAGCCTAACACGTAGTTCCATATCTTCGACGCTCCGATGCAGCATAGCTCCTTCCCTGAGGGTATTCAGGACCCTGCTACAGAAGCTATTCACCGACTCCATCACATCTATGACCACCGCTTCCACAGCACCGAATTCCACGACTACCCGATGCACATCCCGAGTTCTCGACTCAACTCGGTAGTACTTTTTGCTCAGCCAGAGATGAGGACTTTTCGAGCTAACACACCAGTAGACCTAAAGATTGCTATGGTGCATGCTTACTGGTGCACTTTGGATGAACTACGTGCCGCTCACGAGAAACTAGAGGCAGTAGAAGAGGACTTGGCCTGCTACAAGGAAGACGACGCCTATTCCAACAACCCAGACTACACCCCTGTGACTCCTTAGATTTTATCTTTAGTATTCCCATTAGACGCAAATTGTGAGTTGCCAATCTCTTTTATGATAGCCACAATTGATTAAATAAATTAATTAATAAAATACTATTTTGAAAAGTTCCTCTTTGCCTTGTGTTTGTTTGGCACTTGGGCTATTTTAGATTTATCCCCCTTAGAGCTATCTCTCTATCTTTTCTAAGTCTTTGGAGTATCTAGCAGATAGTGACCACTCATAGGATAGACAACGGTAGTGCTAGCAGCTAGGGGAATGATCAGGCAGACTATCAAGCCAATCCAATCCCGTAGCCACCACCACCACTGGCAGAAGGACCCAATTGGCGCCAGATGATGGCAAATCAAACTCACTTGATTGATCTGCTAGCCCAGTCCTTGATCAATGCTCAGAATGTTCAAGCAACCGTAGTAGTAGCAACTCAGGCCCCACCTCCGCATCACCCAAGAGCCAATATATCAAAATTCATGAGGATGCGCCCTCCTACTTTCTCCGTCAGTACTGAGCCAATGGACGCGAATGATTGGCTCAGGGCAATAGGCAAGAAACTGGATATTGCCTAATGTTCGAACCGCGAACGAGTTCTATTTGCCTCTCACCAGCTTAGTGGCCCCGCATCAGAATGGTGGGAAACTTCACCCAGTCCCACACAAATGCTTAGGCAGACACATGGGATGAGTTTGTGCAAGATTTTCGCCATACACATATTCCTTCGGGTATGGTGACTTTAAAGAAGAAGGAGTTCCATTCTCTACGGCAGGGTAGCCGCGCAGTTACTAAATATCTTCATAAGTTCAACCAGTTGGCCCGCTATGCTCCAGAAGATGTTGCTACTGATGAAGGAAAACAGGAACGCTTCCTAGAAGGCCTCAATGACAATCTCTCTATTCGTCTAATTGCCCAAGACTATTTAGATTTCCAGCATCTGGTAAATAAGGCCGTTCATCAAGAAGGCAAGCATTTAGAAATGGAAAATTGCAAGAGGCGAATGGCGGCCCAGAAGTTCAACTCTGGGGGTTTTCCCAAGCCCCGCATTGCTTAGCCCCAACCACCTCAGCGTGGAAGATTCTAGTCTTCCTCGACTAGAGCAACTATGCCAGCTTAGTGCCCTAACAACCCTGGCTTCCGCAAACCCTGCTTCAGGAGGCCAATTTCAGAAAGATGCTTCAGATGTTACTTGTTATCACTACTAGGAAAAAGGGGCACTTTGCCAGTAAGTGTCCTAAGAAGCATCTCCTAGCTGCACCCAAGGAGGGAGTTCCAGCTGCTAGGAAAACCTTTGTTGCTAAGAATCATTTTGTGAAGGGCCGAGTGAACCATATCACCACAGAGGAGGCTCAGACAACACCTGATGTCGTTCTTGGTATGTTCCTTGTCAATTCAATACCATCATCAGTCTTATTTGATTCAAGAGCTTCGCATTCTTTTGTTTCAAATAAGTTTGTGGGAAAATATGGGTTACCTATCTCTCCCTTAGTTAACCCCATGATAATCCATTTCACGGGCTCAGAAATGAGGACTAGTTTCCTATACCCAAACCTTACCCTGGAAATATCTGGAGTATCTTTCGTTGCAGACTTAATAGTCTTGCACTCTCAATGATTGGATGTAATTCTTGGAATGGACTGGCTGGCCAAGAATCAAGGACAAATAGACTGTGCCAATATTTCTATCGCCCTCACAAATGAACATGGAGTTAAAGTAGAATTCAGATCCAAGACCTCTACCGGAGAAAGTTCCATCCTGACCAGTTTAAAGGGAGTAAAGCTTGAAAATATACCAGTGGTGCAGGAATACCCAGATGTATTTCCTAAGGATTTACCCGGTATGCCACCGGATAGAGACATTATGTTCTTAATTGATCTAGTTCTAAGGATTGCTCCAATTTCGAAGCGACCATACAGGATGCCTGCAAATGAGTTAGCAGAATTGAGCCTGCAAATTGAAGAGTTACAAAACAAAGGTTATATTGAGCCTAGCTCATCACCCTCGGGAGCACTGGTACTATTTGTCAAGAAGAAAGACCACAATATGAGGATGTGTGTGTGGAACACAAATCGCTCAACGAAGTGACAATCAAGAATAAGTATCCGTTACCCAGGATCCACGACCTTTTTGATCAACTAAAGGGAGCCAGCGTCTTCTCGAAGATTGACTTAAGATCAGGCTATCATCAGCTGAAAATCAAGCTAGAAGACATCCCAAAGACTGCCTTCACAACAAGATATGGACTGTACGAGTTCATAGTAATGTCATTTGGTTTGACGAACGCCCCGGCTTATTTCATGAAAATGATGAATAAAGTGTTCATAGAATTCTTGGATAAGTTTATGGTTGTTTTCATCGATGACATTCTCATCTACTCAAAAGATGAAAAAGGGCATGAGAAGCATCTTAGGATAATTTTGGAAAAGGTCAGAGAGCATCAGCTTTATGCCAAATTGAGCAAGAGTGAATTTTGGCTAAGTCAAGTGGCTTTCCTCGAACATATTGTGTCAGTAGGAGGAGTTGCAGTAGACCTCGCCAAGGTCGAAGCCGTAATGGATTGGAGGCAACCCAAGTCCATCAGAGAAGCTAGAAGGTTTCTCAGTTTAGCTGGTTATTACCGCAGGTTCATTGAAGGGTTCTCCAAAACCGCTAGACCTATAACTCAGCTTCTAAAGAAGGAAAAAAAGTTTGAATGGACAGCTGCTTGTGAGCAAAGCTTTCAAGAGTTAAAGAAAAGGCTAGTTTCTGCACCGGTGTTGGTTTTGTCTGACATCCGTAAGGACTTTGAGATTTTCTATAACGCATCCTATCAAGGCCTTGGAAGTGTACTGATTCAGGAAGGTAAATTCATGGCTTAGGCATCTCGTTAGTTGATGTCACATGAAGGAAACTATCCGATTCACGATTTGGAGTTAGCAGCAATTGTACATACTTTGAAGATCTGGCAGCATTATCTTATTGGTAACCGCTGTGTAATTTTCACGAATCACAAAAGCTTGAAGTATATCTTCACCCAGTCAGAACTTAATCTCAGGCAAAGGAGATGGTTGGAACTGATAAAGGATTATGACCTTAGAATCCATTATCATCCGGACAAAACAAATGTAGTGGCAGATACCCTGAGTAGAAAGGCATATTGCAATGCTATGTTGGTTCAGGAGAATCAGCCAAAGTTGTATGAGGAATTGAAGCATTTGAACTTAGAGATTGTTAGCCAGGGCTGTGTAAATGCTTTGGAAGTTCAACCAACCATTCAGAATCAAATCAGAGAAAAACAAATAGAAGATGAAGATATTAAAGAAATCAAGAAGAACATGAGAAAAGGCAAAGCCCTAGGATTTTCAGAGGATGAGAAAGGTACAGTGTGGTTTAGAGACCGCATCCGTGTACCAGATCATCAGGAAACAAAAAAGTCTATTCTGAAGGAAGCACATGAATCGCCCTTACTCTATTCATCCCAGAAGTACCAAGATGTACTAGGATCTAAAAGAAAAATATTGGTGGCTCAGCATAAAGCGAGAAATCGCTGAGTTTGTAGTACACTATGATGTATGCTAGAGGGTCAAGGCAGAACATCAAAGACCCACTGGTTTGTTACAACCATTACCAATTCCCGAGTGGAAGTGGGAGGAAATTGGTATGGATTTCATCACCGGACTCCCTAGGACCCAATCGAGATATGGTTCAATCTGGGTCGTGATTGACCGTTTGACTAAAGTGGCACATTTTATTTCGGTCAAGACCAAGTATGGGGGAAACAAGCTAGTAGAGTTGTACATGGCTAGAATCGTTTGTTTGCATGGAGAACCCACGAAGATAGTATCTGATAGAGGTTCGCAATTCACATCAAGATTTTGGAATAGCCTGCATGAGGCACTAGGGATTCGACTCAACTTCAGCACAACATATCATCCCCAAACAAATGACCAGACAGAACGTGTAAATTAGATTCTAGAAGACGTGCTTCAAGCCTATGCTATAGATTATGGAAGAAGCTGGGATAAGAATTTACTCTATAAAGAATTTTCGTACAACAACAACTATCAAGCCAGTTTGCAAATGTCTCCATTTGAAGCATTGTTTGGCAGAAAATGTAGAACCCCTCTCCTTTGGAATCAAGTGGGAGAACATCAACTCTTTGAACCTGAATTGATAAAAGAAGCTGAAAGTAAGGTAAAAACGATAAATGAGCGCTTGAAGGTAGCTTAGTCCCGATAGAAAAGTTATGGTGATAATCGTTGGAGAGAATTATCCTTTGAGGTAGGGAATTTTGTCTATCTCAGAGTAACTCCACTCAGAGGAGTAAGGATACTCTGGACTAAAGGAAAACTCACAGCCATATTCATTGGACCATATAAGATTTTGGCAAAAATAGGTGAAGTTGCTTACCAGTTAGAATTACCAGCATCTTTGTTTGCAGTTCACGACGTCTTCCATATCTCCCAACTGAAGAAGTGTCTTCGAGTTCCAACAGAGCAAACACCGCTTGAGAGCATTGATCTACAGGAAGATCTCACCTATGTGGAGCAGCCAATGAAGATCATTGATGTTGCAGAGCGTATCACCAGAAGCGAAGTCATCTATTCATGCAAAGTCCAATGGAGTAATCATTCCGAAGAAGAAGCCATCGGGGAGCGAGAAGAAGATTTCAAAGCCGAGTATCCCCACCTTTTTGCTAACCAAGTCTGAATCTCAGGGTCGAAATTCCCTTTAAGGGGGTAGGTTTGTAATGACCCAATTTTCAATTTTTAGTTAAAAATAAAATTTAATTGTTTTTTTCTGGGATTTTCTGAAATTTTAAAAGCTTTTTCCTAATTATTTCAGAGCCAAAATAAATTAATTAAAAAATTAATTACCAATTATGAATTGAAAATATTTTATTTAAGTCCAAAATGTCTTAGGGAATTTTTGTGAATTGTTCCATAATTTTTGGACTTTATTGGCTATTTTCTAAGATCGAATCTCCCTTAGCCCAATCTAAGGTCGCAGCCACTCGCACCCACCTCCTCACTCCCTCACCGCTAAGCGGGGTCCACTCGTCAGTGCTCCCCCCCCCTTTGCCATTCTTTTCTTTCGCCGACACGTAGGACCCATGCTACAATGTCATCCCCTACCTTCATTTCTTCTCCGTTCTCAATCCCGTGCAATCTGTCGTTGATGAAATTCGAAAACCTTCCACATCCACATCTAATCGCCCAAATCTCCCACGTATTCACTAGCATTTAAAAGCCGTATCAACTCCGCGCCCATCACGGCCCCGTCCCTTCCATCTTCGGCCATAAATCCCCTGATTTCTGCCTCTAACCCGGCGAGGACCTTTATGCGCCCCACGCCGCCTCAGCCTCACCCTTGCCCTATAAATGAGATCCCCGGGTGCGCCATCTCCATCTCATCCCAACACCGCCACCCACCTCGTCCCAATCCTCTTGAGTTCGCTGGAATTTGAAGTCGAAGCCTTGTCGCCTGAATCCTTTCTGTTGTTGATTCTGCCACCAACAAGCTCGCTCCGTCGCCTTCATCTACATCCCCGGTATAACCTTCACCCGCTCATCCCCGTGCGAGCACTCTCTCGACCGAAGGACCATCAAAACACTCTTTCCACCGTCGACCTAACTCTGCCGCTGTAAAACCTCTCACCGCGAGCCACTCCATTGTGCTCCACTACCGCAAGGTAACGCATAAGGTTCATCATCATCTTCCCTTCTTTTTGCGCGCCTTTGAGTAGCTCATCGCGGCGCATAGTGCCAGTGACCATGGGGACCCGTGCCCCTCCCATAGTCGAAACCTCCTTTGACCAGTGTAGTCGAAACCTTCTTTCGACCAATGTAGTCGAAAGCTTCTTTTGACCAAGTAGTCGAAGCGGTGAACAGTACTCGGAAGACAAACAGTACTCAGAGGTGAATAGTACTTGAAAAGTGAACAGTGTTTTAGGAATTCTATCATTTCTTGTGACATCAAACTTCAAGATGTCCGTTCTCCTTTATACAAACTCTGATTCCGTAGATTCTTGTTTCTAAATTCATATAAATTTAATATGCACCTTCTAGAACTAAAATTATTTAATTTTGAGTTAATTCAAATTTTCATTTGAATTTATTTAAGTATTATTTGAATTTGGCTTAATTTCACGTTTAGATTTCGATGACTCCGGGGAATTTGAGGTAGTTGAAGAAGAAGAATTTGAGCAAGGCAAGTTATACCCTTGACCATGTTGATCCTATTATTTCAAATTATTTAATTCTGTTTTAAGTTATTATTGCATGCATATTCCTATTTAGTTATTTTAAATTCCTAGTTAATCTATTTCCTTTGTATGGTCAATGTTGATGTTTGAATAGTTATCCCCTTGTCACCATAGTTAAAATAAATTAGAAAAATTATATGCTTACACAATGCTTAGACCAAAATGCTGATTTTGTGAAATTTTTAGCCAAATGACAAATATGATTTAAATTGGAGACTATGGTATTGCTTTTACCATAGAAGCCTTATAAAATATTTTGACATGAGAAATAAAATAAAACTGGTTTGGACCTAGGCGAATTGGACCGTTGGTAGGTACAAGTTTATGCACGAGCTCAACGCAGTGAAGGGTTAAGGTCCATGGGTCTTTATGGAAGTCACCCAATCATATAAAGACCGGTCTGCGAGCTGCGGATTGTTAAGCCAAACTCGTACTACCACAAGTCTGGAGTGAGACAGACTTGGCTAATTAATCTACATTATTTCACCGTGGTTGTGTCACCTTGACGTGTGGGTGTCTGAGTGACTTACTGTTATTCCCACTTGGCTCAAGAGGGGGCTTCCGGTGGTGAGTCCAAAGGAAGTGAAACCTTAACGAATACAACTACATTGAAATAGTGTAGGGTAAAGGCCTCGTGGTAGTTGCTTAGTCGCACGCCTTCGGAAGCATGTCTTGGCCGACATGTAAAGCAATTTATCTCTTGTGGGTAAAGTTGTACATACTCTGCAAATTATTAATCTATTCGAATAGCCGCATCTGTGGTCATGGACATGCTGAGCAAAGCCTTTCACGGATTAGATTTGGTTTTGTTTTTAAATAAATCTCAAACTCAGATATTTTTGGATAGTTTATCCAATTGGGAAATTCGGGAAGAATGCTTGGTGTAAGTGGGTTAGTCCTTCACCATTAGTGTATGGAGGTTTGCCCGACACTTGAGGATCGATAAATCAAAAATAAAACTTTGACTTTTAGTTATAACTTAAAAATTTGCCTTGAACTTAGTAAAAGTATTTAAAACTGAAAATGTGGCTTTATGCAAAATGAACCCTATGAGCCTCTCTTGTTTACACATACATGCATTATATTCTATTATTAGGTGTAACTTATTGGGCACAGTTGTTTGTGCTCACTCTTGTTGAATAAATTATTCAGGTGAAGCTTATTATCAAGACGGTGAGGATCAGGACGATTAGGGTAGACTCCCAAACGATTGCTTATGGTGAATCGTGTGGTCTACCTATTTATTTTGCTTTCCAAGGTTTCTTTTCATTTGGCCTTAGGCCCAAATTTGTAATAAACTCTACTTATCAATTAATAAATGTGTGATATGATTTTGCTATCATTTTTGTTCGACCGTGTACACTAGCTATTCCTAGACTAGTGTATGAAACACAGAGAATCTAGGATCCTTCGTTCCTGGGTTCGACATTGCCCCTATCCAAACTCCTCCCCATCCAACGTGCAGATGCACCGCTGGAAGCGTCAACCTTCGACGGAGTGCACGTCTAGCGGTCAAATGGAGGATGGGCGCTATGATGGCTTAGGAAGCTCTTACCCACAAATTGGGCACTCTACCAACATATCAACCATTGACGAATGAAACACTCAAAAAATATATCGAAACTCTTGAATCACCTCTACCGCAAGATACAATCGCTGCCCTATCGCATCTCTTCAAGTTGGACTATCAGCTCACTTCGCTAGCGAACGACACCCTTGCCGAGCTCAAAGGACACTACACGACTGATGGCTGGGGGGCTGAGGCAGTTTCCACCCCGAACATAACCGTGTCCACGCCTCCACAGACTTCAAATGCTACTCCTAGTGCCCTTGTGGCGGCAGCCTAGAGACAGGAGCTCCAACTCGTAGTTGACGACCCCGTTAGGAACATGCAGAACACCAAGAATGCTCCTATCACTTTTGCTTCCTTGTCATCTTTTATTTTCTGTGCTCCTTTATGTAAAACTTATGATAATGAATATTTCCCTATCGAACCATCTGTATGTCCCATTCGGAATGGTATGCGGGCTAGCCCTAAGCTCTGGCACTTTTTCGACTCTACCTTAGGTGGTGCCAAGTACGTGAACGTGGAGCTCACCTAGAGCTTCCTCTTCAGCTACGCAGATGGGCCAGAGTATAACGAAGGGTGGCTCATGCGGCTCGCTAGAGTCGTCAGGCCGGCACTGTCGGGGCTGCCACTGCACGTGCCGCAGGACTACGTGAACACCACCAGGCTCGGAGCAGCTTCGCTCGTGCCACTAAGCTAGTTTGCCACCCTCTGCACCCCTTTGTGCAACTAATAATCAACCTGCCCGGCCATCCTCCTGTTGGAAATATGCCCTAGAGGCAATCGTAGAGATAATTATGTTTCATTATGTTCATAATATTGGATAATGTGTTATCTTGTTCCTGGAATAATATCATTAATATTTATCATCAAGTATGTGACTTGATTGCGAAACTCTGTATTTCTACGATGATTATTCTTAAATGTTCCCTAGTCGGAAACACATGAGAATACATATGAATAGAGATGAACCACGAAGGTCCTGTTTTGGCCCGATCTTTCGATGAGAAGGTAAGTTCGGCAGTAGTTGCTCAACTCTCACGATCCTAGCTATGAACTCACAAGGCTCGAGACCACGCAATCGCTGAACTGATCGACAAGTCATTATCAACTGTGCACAAATACCCGGATGACCTGACCACGAAGGTCAATTCCTGCATACACCGAAGAAGCACGCAAAGGACGAGATAAATAGCAATCTAAAATTGCAAATAAGATTGAAATACTTTATAAATTTGGGATTCTGAAGCGGTATTATGGTTGGTCTAGTCGACACAAGCCAATACACGAAGTTGCAATGAAGCTAACTTTTAACTAAACAAAATCCAAAGAAAACTAAAGGGGTGCGGCCTCCTTAAATAGGAGAGGGGAAGCCGCATATAGCTAAGAGAGAAGGGTGTGGGACTGTTCACGGTACTGTTCACGTGAACAGTACCCATGAACAGTACGACCATAAGGGGGGTCGGGCCAAGGAGGTGGCTGGCCCAAACAAACTAAAGTGGTAACTATCCTTTGGGCCCAATGATTGATACAAGGCCCTCGGCCCAAAGTCAGGTGGCGCAGCACCATATATACATGAAGTAAATTCATCGGTCCGTTGGAGTAGAGTAACCCAGTTGGAGGTGGAGTAGTGGTCGTATCCGGCGGGTTGATGTCCTCATCATCCTCCCCTCCTTGCATTTGAGTCATTCTCGACTCAAGCTCATCGTCCAGCAGCAACGCATGCTCATCTTTCTGCAAATTGTTAGCAACAGTAGAAGGCAAAGAAATAGCAAACACTTTGCAAATTAAAGGTCAGTGTGCATGCATCAAATCAGTAAAGATACATTTTCTCATAGTATTCAGTGTGCAAATCAAGTTGCAAGTATAAGTGAAGTATATAGTAGAGTTATTCATCGCACTGTCATGACGAAACGTGGTCCTCACTATTTGGAAGTTAATGGGCAGCACAACAATTGATTTCAAAGTGCACAAGTCATTCATATAATTATATTTCAATCGAGTAAGAGCAAATTCATCTAGCAAAGGTGAAAAGATTTGTAAGTTCATCCATATTGTAACAGCATTATGCAGATTGTCAATACTAGATGATGCAATTAGAGATGAACACAGAGGCCTTGAATGATCAGTAAATTTTATGTTCCTCCCATAATGAACAAGATTTATCACACAAGACTTGTTGTTTGAAACAGCAAGCTTCAATTCATCCATGTTATCACAAGTTATGCATATTCGATAGACAAGAAATTGATTGTCTACACCATAATCTCCAATCAAATTAAACTTATATCCAGGGGTGTAGGCACTACACAAGGATTTCGAACATGCAATTACAGAAACTTTCGCCATAACATGTGACAAGTTCATAGGTGGATCCAACATAATGTAACATAAAGAGTCAACAAGAGAAATTCTAGTTAAAACATCTTTATGTCTAACCAATTCCACATGATCATTGTATGCGATTAATTCATCATATGAATCACTCAAAACAACAAGCAATTCAATTATATCATCACATGGTGCACTCAAGTCAGCAGGCAAATCAATCAAATTATCACAGGAGTCATGCAAATTCTTAATAATATCAGATTCTGTAGCTAGGAAATTAATTTCTACCTTCTCAGCACTAGGTTCTTCCACCTCATGTGATGCAATGGTTTCTACTACAGACTGATTTTCCCTTTGTTCAATGGTACTAGGCATGAAATCATGGTTATTATTGTCAGGTTGAGTGTTTAAATCAGTACCTTTGGTACTACCTTGTAGGCTCGACTCAGATGATGTTGGTACTGGAGGCGGGTGAATAGTCACAAGCTTTCCCTTCTTTTTCTTGCTCCAGCACAATTGCCAAGAAGTGAGCCAAGGATGCGAGACAGCAAGACAGAGTGACGCTCACAGCAGCAGGGGCGGCAGAAGAAACAACCGAAGATGATCTTGATGCGGAGGTGTGTATTGTATGCTTGTTTGTTTCATGTACACGTGAAGGTGTAGTGGAAGTTGACGAAAGTGCACGACTAGCCTTGGATTGTTGTCCTTGTACTTCCTTTTCAACTTTGCAAGCAAGACGAAACAAGCGAGTGACAATTGGAGGTTTATAAATAAGTTTATCCTGAATTTGACGATTTAATCCTCCTAAAAATCTATTTATCTTAGCATCTTCAGTTTCATCTAAACCACAACGCATCAAACCAATTTGTAATTCTTGATAATAATCCTCTACAAAACTACTACCTTGTCTTAAGCATTACAATTTATTAAGCAATTCACGAGAATAATATGAAGGTACAAATCTATGTCTCATTGCTCTCTTCAAAGCATCCCATGTTCTAGGTATTTTCTGATTAGTACGACAGCATTCACTCCACCAAATAGATGCAAAATCATAAAACTCACGGGTAACATCCCTAACTTTTAGATGATCAAGAAATTCATGGCATGCAAATCATTGTTGTACAGCTAATTCCCATGTGATATAAGCATCAGGATTATAATTCCCAGCAAAAGAAGGCACATTGAGTTTAGTTTTACCAAACGTACTATCACAATCATATACCTCCCGTGGTGGAGAAACTTGTCTCAAGCATGCATCTTCCTCGTTGACTTTATTGCACTTTCGTTCAATGGCTCGAAAAAGACGTGGATCTATCTTGTAATTATCCTGTGAACCTACCATAGTTAGTAGAAAACAAGGAAACAAATCACAGGTATATGTTCCTATCAACTACTAGGATCTAGAGGCTCAAAGCAAGTAAATCTCTCACAACGCCTTACCAAGCTCTTACAAAGCTCTTACCAATGCCGCAAGGAGATGGTACAACCGGTGGCTGGTTTGTGATACTCTCACTTGCGATTAGCCCAACGATTGCAAGGAACAGAACCTGTTGAGTTAGTAGGAAGTAGAGCTCGGAAGGCTTCAATATAATAGCAAGGATCAGTAATAATCAAATTAGTTAATGCAAGTTAAAAAATTGTTCAAAGTACTAGTCAAAGTTGCTGATCCTAGCCTAATCAAAGCTAGCTAATCGAAGCCCTACTAAGATATGTGTATGTACGCACACGTAACCATAAATGTGACTTGATGTAAGCAATGGAAAACCTTAGAACAAGTGCTAATATAGACACTAACCAATCTACTCAAACTTCTTTGTAGGGCACAAGATTGTTCGCACGACGTAGAGCACACAAGACAACAATATCAGTATCGGTGCAATGCAAACAGCCCTCTAGATTGAGCAGAAACAATAGCTAGTCTCAAATGATGAAAAAGTAAAGTTTTATATGGCTTATATATACTCGTTTGAAAGGTTTTGATGAGATCTACAACTTTGCAGTTGAGACGAACCCCAAATTCCGAAGGGAAGATTAAACGAATCGGCAAAAACAGAAACTGAAAACTTGCGATGTGAGTTCGGGGTCAAAGATGGCTGATTTTGGGGGTCTTGTAGGGCGACTATCAAAATCTGGTCATTTTTATTGGATGCACACCGTCGTTAGCTTTCTAAAAAGTCCAAAAACGTCGAATTCTGACTCCGTATGCAAAAGTTATGCCTGTTTTACTGAAGGTATGTCGGAAACGGACATGTACTCGTTTCAGCCTCAAATTGAAACTGCTATAACTTTTGATCCCGTGGGCCAAATGTGCTCAATTTGTTTGTGGAATCTTTTGGATGTATCAAGAAGGGCTCCACCAATTTTCACTAATTTTCGCGAAAGTTTGATGTGCTTTCCAAATTTCAGAAAAGATGGATGGGCTCTCTCTCTTTGTTTCTTCTATTTTTTTCTCTATTTTTTTCCCTTTTTTTTTCTTCTCTGGAAGAACCCGAAATCAATCTCCTCTTTTTTTTCTCTCCTTTTTTTTTCTTTGTCCCAAACCGAAACCCTTTCTTCTCTTGATACACCGATTCCAACTCTTTCATTTTTCTTGAGAACTGAAACAAACTCTTCCACCAAATCAAATTAGGTTAGAAGTTTGGTTGCCGTGGCAAGAGATATAGCGGCGGAAGCGAGGCTTGGGTGGCCGCAGCAGAAAGATTACAACGTGCTGCAGGCACTGTGATTGTCGCGACAGCGGGATGCTGTGGTGGCAGGGTTTTTGTTTGGCGCGGCAGGGCGATCGATGGTTGCGGCAAGGTTCTATGGCAGTGTGATGCCACTGTGGCAATGATAGGTAGCGGCGGTAGGCGATCAAGATTGTCGTGGTATCGCGCAGGTAGCGGCATCAGGGGTTGCCGCTGCAGCCAAACGAAACAGCGGCCTGGGCGGTTGGTTGCTACAGCAATGTGTGGTAGCCGCGACAGGATTGATCAGCTGCCACGGTGGTGTGATGCAGCGGCATAGTAGGGAAAGCTGTGGGTGGCTACGGTAGGGGATGATGTGGTGATGTTGATGGCCGCAGCAGGGAGGAAGGGGTTGGCACGGAAGAAGTTCAACACAATTATAAAGCTACACAAAGGAACTCAAAGATGTAAACTAGGCAATAACGAACTAGACTCTAACTAAACTAGAAATTCAGCAACCGACACGATGATGTAACCAAAAATTCAACAAGCAAAATATCAAAAATAAAATTGCAAAGGCTTAGATTGGTTCAGTATGGATGATAGGTGCGAATTTTTTTGGGGCATTTTTCTGGACTCTAGGTATGAAAAACGAATCTACTACTAAGGGTATTGATTTCTCACTGAAGAAATATAGCTCTGATACCACTTGATGAACCACGAAGGTCCTATTTTGGCCCGATCTTTCGATGAGAAGGTAAGTTCGGTAGTAGTCGCTCAACTCTCATGATCCTAGCTACAAACTCGCAAGGTTCGAGACCAGGCAATCGTTGAACTGATCGACAAGTCGTTATCAACCGTGCACGAATACCCGGATGAACTGACCATGAAAGTCAATTCCTACATACACCGAAGAAGCACGCAAGAACGAGATAAATAGTAATCTAAAATTGCAAATAAGATTGAAATACTTTATAAATTTGGGATTCTGAAGCGGTATTATGGTTGGTCTAGTCGACACATGCCAATACAGGAAGTTGCAACGAAGCTAACTTTTAACTAAACAAAATCAAAAGAAACTAAAGGGGCCTCCTTAAATAGGAGAGGGGAAGCCGCATATAGCTAAGAGAGAAGGGTGTGGGACTATTCATGGTACTGTTCACATGAACAGTACCTGTGAACAGTACGGCCATAAGGGGGGTTGGGCCAAGGAGGTGGCCTGCCCAAACAAACTAAAGTGGTAACTGTCCTTTGGGCCTAATGATTGATATAAGGCCCTCCACTACCAGAATCGTCTAATTTCCCGAGTGCTCTGAAGTTTCCCGAGTGTTTTGAATAATACACTCGGGAACTTCCCGAGTGCCTTACGAAACACTCGGTAATAGAATAAAACACTCGGGAAATTAACGTTTCCCGAGTGTCCAATCGGACACTCGGGAAACTTTGACGGGAGCAACAATGTCCCGAGTATCGACACTGGAGCTAAAACATCCATCGCGCCATTTTTTTCCCCACATGCGCCCGCTCGTTTCTAACGCTTCGTTCCCCAAAACCCCCATTGCTGCTCCCTCTACCAATCCCCATGGCCGCTCCTCCCGTCCTCCGCCTCCTCCACCGCCTCCGCCTTGCCGTCACCCCTCGTCTGCCTTGCCCGCTGCGCTGCCCTCCCCTCGTCTCCTCCCCACCTCCCTCGATGCCGCCTTGAAACCTCCTCCACCCGGCCGCCTCGACTCACCACCCGGCTCCTCTCCTCCTTGCCCCCTCCCCTCCCGCTCCCTCCTCCCTCATTGTCACCCCTCTCTGCCGTCGCCGCACCCGCCTCCTCGACTCCGCCTCCCAGCTCCGCCTCCCCAGCTACCTCCTCATGGCTCCCTCCTCATGGCCGCCCCAACTCCACCTCCCGGCTCCCTCCTCCGACCGGCGCCGCCCCCTCGTCGGACGCCGTCGCCGCTTCTGAGTATCACCGTGCTTCTCTGCATTATGGTTGTGGTTGGATGGGACGCGCGTGACGGTTAATTTGGGGGCCTAATTTGGATGGGTCGTGTGATCGGTGGTGTTTGTCGTTTCTTCGCAGATTTAACGAGCAGCGCAGCGCACCCTCCGCCTCGTTGGGAGCAGCAACCCGGCCTATCTGCTGCAATGGTGGGCGCGTCTTAATTTGTTCATTTCAGTTTTTGTTGGTGGCCGTGTGAATGTGTGATTGATTCTAGCGTCGTTGTTGATGTGATAGGTTCTTCTGTTGTTACTACAGTGAGGAGGCTGCGTTCGGTGATTGGGAAGACGAGTGGGAGGACGAGGAGTAGGAGGGCCACGAGGTTGTGATCCTGCTCTTTCTGTACTCGAATATAGCATTATGTTTTGTGTGCTGTGTATCTTTAATTTTAGAAATGCAATGCCCTTAATATTGATGGAGGAGTTCCTTTTTAGAAAATATTGATGGAGGAATTCACAACTAATATCGAAAAGTGAACAACATATATGTATGTAAGTATTTTCGACAAACATATATTTGTCTTGTTATTATCCAATGGCACACATGATTGATTAGTATGCAGAGCCAATTATTAAACCATTAAAACCAAGCACATTTCGAAATTGGATTTTCTTGATAATTAAGTTGATAAATATACTTCCACTAGCTTTTATAGATTCAGTTTCTTTGATCCTAGATCAAGTGTAAAGGTATCACAGTTTATCAACGCAAGTTGTTCCATGCATGCATCCAATACTATGATTAATATTTTTCTCAGCCTTGAGGCTTTTTTTCTTTGTTTAATATTAATTATTTAGCCCTTATATATTTCATGGATAATTACAAGCTAATTAATAGTATTTTGCACGAATTCCTGACTATTTTGCATAATTACACCTTGAAGCTGTTTTGTTACTTCAATACTACACAAATCAACATTCATTTGTGAGCCGCTAGGAGTAGCTACTAGCCTACTACTAGCTAGCTCTAGCTATCCATTCTTCTTCTTTTTCTTTGGCACTGGCTTGAACCATTATGTTTTAACCATTGATGCAATCCAACCAATAATCATTGCTCAATCTCTATGAGTGTACTCCAGACTCCGGATCACCTTTACAAATTCCCTTCGAAAGGCAAGTAGAATAGTAGATCACGATCAAAAATTCTCTCTGAAAGTATTAGTAGTACTAAAACATATTTACCCAAGAAAGTATTGTGATGGTAGATAGACATTTAATGATAATCGTCATACTTTGTACATGAAAGATCTTAAATTTTCACATACTGTTTGCCCATTGAAATATTTGCTACTACGTACTTGTGCCATCACGTGTGCATACGTAAAATTATTTAAGAGTTGATGTGCACAAACATAGTACTAGCCTTTTCTTTTTCCTCTTTCTTTTTTTACCACATACGTACATGATACTCCTAGGTAGAAATCAAAAGGTTTATGTAAGACAAATGTATCTGAATGATTCTATCTCTTTTTTATATTAGAGAGTCTGGTTAACTGTCATTTCAACTTGCATCCAATATTGACTTAATTTAGAATAGACTGAGTACACCTAGTAGGCAATAACTCGGCTTAAGACCAGTAGGGAGGTTATATTTTGATCCTTGACATGGTGTAGTATTGGTTTTGAATGCGTCTAAAAAAATATTGGTTTATATGATTTTGAAAAAGAGCTAACTTGTCTTACTCAAATTTCTAAATAAAAACAGCTACAAAGAGGGCCGTCCATATTGATATCACTGGAGCAATAAGGCAAACTTCACCAATAAATTAACTTAAGAGATAAATCATGCATCTTCGCTACCCTGTCATTGTCTTATGACGTATCTTAATCCATGGTTATGTTTTGCACACTAGGATGGCTAAGGATCGTAATTGGATGTACACTGGGTGTAGAGCGATGGGTGATCGTACCAAGAATGGATGGAAAAGTCGATGATTTTGTGGATCGAGCATTTGCTAGGAGTAATGGATTTGGGTGTCTTTGTGCCCTTGTTCGCGTTGTTCGAACACACGGCCACAAATAAGAGCAACAATGATCGCACACCTATGCAAGTATGGATTTAGGGCAGGCTATACCGTGTGGGTGTATCACGGCAAGTCACAAGATAGCGGTCGATGTGCTAAGGGAAGAAACAGACGATGGCGCCACAATGAGAGTAGGATAGAAGACATGCTAGATGATGTGCGTCATGCATATGGGCCACCACCGAGGAAGAACCGAGCACGCAACAAGGGCTTTTGATATATTGTCCGCAATGAGTCAACCACTTCATGGGCACACATAGGTGTCCCAACTAGATGCCATCACACGACTACTTGTCATCAAGTCTCGATTCAAAGACAAGCATTGCTTGTTTTGATGCATTCTTAAGCGTGTTTAGCACCCTTCTCCCGAGATGGTCACAAACTGCCCGCTAACTTGTATGAGGCCAAGAAATTGATAAGCGCACTAAATATGCCATATGAGAAGATAGATGTTTGTCCAAATCATTGCATGCTATTTAGGAATGAGAATGTGGACAAAGATCACTGTGATAAGTGTAGTGAGTCTAGGTTTGTTGAGGTTGACTCCGGTGATGGTCAGAAGAGGCAGCTTCCTATTGGCAGAAAAATACTTCGCTATCTACCATTTGTGCCACGAATCCAACGGTTATACATGTCTGAAGTTTCTACCAAACAAATGGTATGGCACAAGTATGGTCGTCGGTACCATAATGATAAGATGGTCCACCCATCTGATGGTGAAGCATGGAAGCAATTTGACCGAGACTATGTAGAGTTTGTCATGAGCCTCGGAACGCTCAATTGCAATTGCAATCGATGGGTTTAACCCATTTGGTATGGGGTCTGCGCCATACACATTTGTTATTCTGTGTTTGTCATTCCTCTTAACCTCCCACCCGGCGTTTGCATGCAGAAGCGGTACATATTCCTTTCCTTGATAATCCCTAGTCCTGAGTACCTAGGGAAGAATATGAGTGTATTCATGGAGCCGGTGGTGGATGAATTGTTACATGCTTGGGAACAAGGCATAGTGACATATGATCGGGCATTGAAACAGAACTTCACCATGTGGGTCGCGTACCACACATCCATGCATGACTTCCCGCGTACGGGATATTCTGGGGGTGGTCTGTACATGGGAAGATGCCATGCCCAATCAGAGGGAGGCGTTGCGTGGTCATTGGCTAAAGCATGGTCGCAAGCACTCCTTCTTCGATTGTCATCGTCAATTCCTTCCAATTGACCATGAATTCAGAAGTGACACAACTGGATTTAGGGCTAATATTGCTGTCCGCAGTGGACCACCATGTCGTCTGGCAGTGAGGAGGTTCAGGCACCGCTAGATGCTTTGAAGCCTCTTGATGATGGTGATGGGTTCGAGAAATATGGTGAGGAGCACAATTGACTCACATTTCAAGTTTGTGGCGGTGCCATACTTCCATAAGCTCATTCTTCCCCATAACATAGATGTAATGCATAATGAGAAGAATGTTGCAGAGGCCATATTTAGCACATTCTTTGACATTCCGCATAAGACGAAGGACAATGTGAAGGCTCGCCTTGATCAGAGGAGCTTTGCAACAGCCCTCGCCGAATATGATCCATAAGCCGCCCATCGCAAGTGGGAGAAGCCAAGAGCTAGTTATTGCCTAACTAGGGTTCAGAGGAAGGAGATTTTGGAATGGTTTCTGACCTAAAGTTTCTGATGGGTATGCAAAGAAATCTAAGGAGAGGAGTGAATTTAGCTACCATGCGCATCAATGGCCTAAAGAGCCATGACTACCACATATTCATGGAACGCCTTTTGCTCGTGATGATCCGTGGCTACGCCCCCAGTGTGTTTGGCAAGTGATGGCGGAGTTGAGCTTTTTTATCGATGACTATGTGCGAAAGAGATAGATCCCATGGTAATGTCAACTATGGAGCGTGAAGTACCTGTGTTGCTTTGTAAGTTGGAAAAGATCTTTCCACCTGGCTTCTTCAATCCAATGCAACATTCAATTCTCCATCTTCCCTATGAAGCTAGGATGGGGGGACCAGTGCAAAACCGGTGGATGTATCCAATTGAGAGGGAACAAAAGGAACTACAAGGCAAAGCAAAAAATCGATCGCGTGTTGAAGCATCCATAGCGGAGGCGTACATAATTGAGGAAATTTCCCATTTCACATCAATATACTTTTTGTCGACAATGTTCGTGACGGTGCACAATCAAACCTCACGATACAATATTGGCATCCTCAAAATAATTGCCAACTTAGCCTCTTCACCGAAGAGGTGACACTTCAAGCGGTGGTACTCCCAAAGTTTTATCGCGGGATGAGTGGTTGATTGTGATGTTGTATGTCTTTACCAACCTCTCCAAGTGGATGATTACATTAGGTATGCAACAATTATTTTTTCCCAATAATTGATGTATGAGTGTTTTAATCTACTTGTCTTGTTGCCTATAGGGAATTTGTTAGGAGCGAGTGGAAGCAACGCCGAGACCCATCCGAAAACAAGTTGTGACCCTTCTTAGGAAGGGTGCCGGGAATTGTAAACCTAATTTCCGACTTGGTTCTATCGAAACTAACTTCTATTAGCTACTCCCCTTGCACATAATATTTACTAAGTAAAGAGGAACTAATACATGAAACCCATTCTATTTATGTCAGAGAGTTTCAAGGACAAGTCTATGAGCAAATGAATTGAAGCAAGTTGCTCAAGGATGCCACACTCGGTGTCTTTCCTATAGTACCTACGATGTGAATGGGTACCGCTTCCAACATCGACACATGAGAGGAACGCCTAATGCAACAACAATTAACAAAGGATTGGTGACTATAGGACAAGATGAGAGCGATACACCTATTGAATACTATGGAGTAATTGAAGAAATAATTGAACTATATTTCCATGGTAGCAAACCTCTCAAACTTATGTTATCCAAATGTCATTGGTTCCATCCGCTTAGGGAGTCGACGATACATCACTTGGGTGGGTTGAAGTTGCACATCAATCAATCCTACCGTGCAATGACCCATTTATTGTGGCTCGACAAGCCACCCAAGTATACTACATCCCGCACTCCATGCAAAACTATGAGTAGTCTAGTGGATTGGTGGGTAGTACATAAGGTGCAATCATATGGTAAACTACCTACCCCTAGTGAGCAGGACTACAACATGGAGACCAACAATGGTGTTGACCTATTCTTTCAAGAAGATGGGCTACCAGGGACTTTTGAAATAATAATTGGGGAAGACGACGATCACATGGATGATATTCAAATCGATGCCGATGAGGTTGTAAACCAAGAGGACTTGGAACTACTTAATCGCTTAGACATTGATGGCACCGCAGGGGATGAGGTTGATTCAACACCTCATGATAGTGACGATGACTTTTTGGAGGGCCCATCTGCAGAGGATCCCATTGTAGATGACTACTTTTGAGCATGATCTTGTATGTCTTCCATTTATTTGCTGCATGTTTTTAATTTTTTGTATGAGCTTACTTGATTACGTTATATTACATTTTTCTATGAGCTTACTTGATTACGCTTATATTAATTGATTTATTTTATTTCATTTCATTTCAGACACCAAAATATGAGTGGCGAGGCAAAGATACTCTAGTCGAGGCAGACGCTTGTTTTCCACTCGAGGAGGCAGAGGGCACCATGCGCCACTCGAGGAGGCAGAGGGGCAGCCACGGCCCCTCTAGGAGGCAAGGGGCAGCCGCGGCCCCTCCAGGAGGCACAGGGGCAGCCGCGGCCACTCGACGAGGCAGAGGGGCAGCCATGGCCCCTCGAGGAGGCAGAGGGGCAGCCGTGGCCCCTCGAGGGGGCAGCGGAGGGTCTATCTCTAGTAGATCAGGCTCCTATACTCTGCAGCCCTCGCGTGCTGCTGATGTGGAGTATGAGCACCGTGAGGCGGAGGGTGAGGAGGAGGAGCACCCTGAGGTGGCGGAGGGTGAGGAGGATGAGCACCATGAGACACAAGAATTTTGGATGCGAGGACCTGCGAACTGCCACGACGACCAACCCGAGAGGAGGAGAAGATGTCATCGCTCCTCTGTTGGCGACGTAAGAAACTGCTTGCACTTTCACTAATTTAGCCCACTTAATTGCATACCTCAAAAAACTAATATGCAGAGCAATGGCGAGAAGAAGGCGGGGTGACAAATGTAGACTTCAATGGCATAATTGGCATGTTGATTCGATGGCACTTCCTGGGTTGGTCACCCACTGAGAAAGGCGGAGCCCTGATGGACATGGTGCCACTACAAGGTCTTCAAGATACCGCCATTCAAGGAGAGGTTCCATTTGATAGTTGTTGCGCTGGGTGGAGGAAAGTTTTTGGGTAAGTGACTGAATATTCAAATCTACTTCTATGTGTTCCTATGCATGTTAGGGTTGATTAGGTCATAACTCTCAAGTCGCAATGAGTTGTACCCATTTGATTTAAAGAACCATTGTTTCTAATTTATTTAACTAGATGATGCATAACTATAGGTAACATCAGTCATTAGTATAAAGCAATAGTTTATTGTTTTCTAGAGTCCTGACTCTGTTAGATCTGTTCATGGGGTTAGGTAATCCCCTTCTATCAGCATAATTATAAATTTACCAAGTATTTTGCATTATCCTTTCTTAGGTGTGCTAGAATGTATGCGATCCTTTTAACTTGATAATGCACCATGCCTATCACTATAAGAAAAAATCTACAATTTCATAGAGTGCATATAAATCACAGAAAAAATGTTATCTGTCTTAAAAGTGAACATGTAAAGCAACAGAATGTCAAAGTAATATGTGAGTCTTTGCAATTGCTCTGGGACAAGCAAGCAAAACTGAGCTAAACTACTAGAAGGGTGGATACTTTTTGTGTGTGTGTGTGTGTGTTTCTTTTGGATGTTTTGTAGCCAAGTAATAAATGTCAACTAACTTAATCATCTTATTCTTTATCAATTCTTTATTCTTGGATTGTAGTGGTGGTTTCAATGGGCCGAGGGACAGAAGCTAATTCTAGGAGAGTGTCACAATTGTGTTAAGAAGTCGATCCCACAGATGTTTTACGGCTAGCACGATCCAAGCGGTGATCTGTTACTACACACAAGTCCTTGGGCAAAGAAATTCAGAGGGCCGACGCTTGCCAAACGAATATCACTTTGGACGAGTACATGCAGGTAACCAACTGAACAAACGATGTCCTTGATTACAATCAATTCTAGTTTATTCATATTTAACACTTGGTTAATTTAGGCAATACCTTGGTGGGCCCTTATGTGAAAATGCATGGCGGCAGATTGCCCAAGACAGGTGGTGCAATGAACGATGGTTACAGAACTCTCGTGCTGCTAGGGAGCGGAGATTGTTGATGGACGGGACAGCACATCGTCAAGGCAGCTCCTCCATGGCACGTTACAAGAAGAACTTGGTAGGTCAACATGTTCATATTGATTGTATGTTGCGTATACATATGTATTGACCGCCGTGGTTTTTTGGGTGCAGAAAAAGAAGAAGCGAGACCATGCTTCGATATGGAGGCATATGTAGCAGCTAGGAGGGTGATCGAAGGGCACCTTGTGCAATAGCGCCGACAGAGAACTTGGTACGATTTCGATCATTTTGTCCCTAATGATTTTCGCTCCCGATGATTTTGTCCAACAGTGCATATATTGATGTCGCTAAGGAGATTCATGGCCCTGGACTACGACGCCATGAATTCACCACTAGACGCGAAAGTGTCTTTGTGTACAAGGTCGAAGGGGAAGAAACATGGTCGTTTCTTCATGGGTGCCGTACATTAGCACACCGACAACCCTCTCGAGGTCCGATCCACGAGTCTTTGCATCAACGGATGAAGTACACCTTCAAAGTCGACAACAACCATCACATGTTTCCCGATCTCGATTTTACGAGCTTGGTCATGACCGCGACAGAAATTGAGGCTAGGCAATGTTGGAGCAAATGCTCCTGCGCAGTTAGTTGGGCGTGGTAGTACAATAACAAAGTAATATGCAATATATATATATATATATATATATATATATATATATATATATATATATTCATACTTGGCTAATGTATGGCAATGTGCAAACAAATATGCAGCACTCAGACCGGACTCGACTTAATGTCTCTCGTCGGGGAACCATTGCCTCACTTATCTACTCCTGTTAGTAATCGCATCTTGATTATTATATTGTTAGTCTCTTATGACCGCTGATTCGAAGACATTGAAATGACATGCAATGTAATTATTGGTCGCCATCGCAAATTTCTTATAATGCGATTTCTTATGAAAATGTAGGAACGACGGGATCGCTTGCTTCTCTCGCTAATGTTTGAAGTCAAGATGCCGGTCCTAATGTTCACACGACGCCCATCGCCGAGAGGCCACCACAGTGTGCTTGCTATTTTCATGATATACTAAAAGGATACCAAGATAGAAAACATTCACAATCGGTGATTGCTAAAAATGGATAAAAATGGCTACATATATAACTAATTTCTATATCTATATCATAAATTCTTTTGAAATGTGTCAACATATAATAATTTGTATGTACACTCCTTTCTATGAATTTGATGATAAGTGCTTGAGACATAAATGTTGATCAGTAGTTCACAATGACAAAATATTGAGAGTTGGAGTTTAACATTTTTAGCACCTATGCTTTTCATGTTCTTAACTGATTTGCCATGTTATTAGGTTGTTCATCATGATTTAAAGGAATTTTTTTGCTTTGTCAATAGTTTGGTTAATTATCTTTTCATGTAATATCAATTCCTAACTTTTGTTGTAAGATGGCACTAATATTAAGTTTTGCTCTATCTGCAGAACTCCCAAAATGATGCTTTTGTGCACAGAAGATTGAAGCAGGAAATTCTGTGCATGCAAATGGTTCTACTGATACTTGCTTTTCTTTTATGTACATAAGAGTATGAAATTACTATTTGAATCATCATATGTATAATGCCTTATGCTTACATTTTCGAACTTGAACTTGAATGTTGTGAGCTTGGGAACTGTTATGATGTCTATACATACATATATATACATATATTGTGGAATGGATGGATGGATGGATTATTTGATTGCTGTGGAATGGATGGATGGATGGATGGATGGATTATTTGATTGTTGTGGAATGGATAGATGGATTATTTGATTGCTGTGGAATGGATTTTAAATGAATTTGTCAAAAATGGGGTTCTGCTGTTTTTGTCGTTTTCCCGAGTGTTTTTGCGATTTCCCGAGTGTTTTTCGCACTCGCTAAATGGACCAAAGATTTCCCGAGTGTCGACACTCGGGAAATGAACCAAATATTTCCCGAGTGTCGACACTGGGAAAAGACACTCGGCAAATGACAAAAACTTTCCCGAGTGTCAACACTGAAAAAGTGACACGTGACAATTCCAAAGGATTCGCCGGAATATTTCCCGAGTGTCGCTCGCTATGCACTCGGGAAAATGGCCAGTGTCAATTTTCGATGGTTTCGCTTGGTCAAACGTTGATACAGATTACGAAAGTGTCAACACTGGTAAAGATTCCGTTCTGGTGCGTGGTTGCTCAATTGGATTTTTTCCCGAGTGTTCGAGTTTCCCGAGTGTAAACATAAGCACTTGGTAAAGTATTATTTCCCGAGTGTAACACTCGGGAAACTGTTATTATCCCGACTAATCTATCCCGAGTGTTTTTTCCCGAGTGTCACACTCGGGAAATACATTTCCCGAGTGTTTGGCTCCTTTTCCCAAGTGTTTTTGGCACTCGGGAAATATCCTATTTCTGGTAGTGCTCGGCCCAAAGTGAGCTGGTGCAGCACCATATATACATGAAGTAAATTCGTCAGTCCGTTGGAGTAGAGTAACCCAGTTGGAGGTGGAGTAGCGATCGTATCCGGGGGTTGATGTCCTCATCAAATAGACTAGCATATGTTTTGGTTTGTGACTATGTTTCATAGGTCATAGATATAAAGATATCAAACCAATAATATGGACATGTGTTAGAGAACATGGTGTTGGATAAGACCCACGTTGAGACACTATTGAGATTGTTATGATTATATGTGTCATCAGTTGGTCTCAAGAAATGATGATGTATAATCCTTAGACCTAAGATCAGCATGGTTACCTACATATGTAATAGTACTCTTAGTGGTTGCCAAACGCTACTCCGTAACTAGGTAGTAATAAAGATAGCTTTGGGGTATACTATGAAATATGCGGAGGAATATGACTGGTCAGATATGGGATTTGCCCCTCCTAACATAACAGGAGAGATGTTTCTGGGCCCCTCGTTGTGATCGGATAAAGAAAGTGCATAGCCATGCCACTAGTGGTCGAAGTGTTGACCACAAGAAGTTATTCGACACTTGATCGATAAAGTATTAAACAGTCCATGGATGATAAATTATCTCACCTGGAGTTCAACCAGATGTCATGAGGCAAAGGGAGAGTACACAAGCAAGTCGTTCGGTTCGATCAGATACAAACTGTTCGTATAGAGATACGAGCTGGTAGTAGACTGGTCAAACACAGTCGTGAACTGGTCATATGAAGATACGAGCTGGTCATAGACTAGTCGAACATAGTCGCGAACTGGTCGAATGGAGATACGAGCTGGTCGTAGATTGGTCGGACATAGTCGCGAACTGGTCGTATGGAGATACGAGTTGGTCGTAGACTGGTCGAACATAATCACTAACTGGTCGTACTTAAGTATGAGCTGGTTGTAAGGAGTTACGAACTGGTCGTAACTAAATATGGACTGGTCGTGACTAGATACGAGCTAGTCGTAAGTGATAAGGACCTGGTTGTAGATCATATTGCATTCAGGGTCGTCCGATATATTCTATGTGTGTTTGGGAATCGTTATGTCCTGCTACGTGCAGCTAACGACTCGTGGTTAGAAAAGAGTTTCCGAGTCACCACTGATTACACATGAACCTATACGATCGCACACTTAAAGGGCTTGGATTTGATTTGGATGGTGATTCGAATTCTTGTAGGGCACGAGTTCCTAATGGGCCTTAAGTTCGAGACCCATCATGGATGCCTATATATAGAGGGGCGATGGCATGGGGTGAGAAGAGCCTTTTGAAGAATTTCTGAAACCCTAACAGCCACATCTGCCTCATCCAATACCACGCCGCCGGCGCTAGCAATCCAGCACGTGGTGCCCTGCCCTGTATGTGTGGATACTTTCGAGGTATTGTTGCAAAGCATCAGAACTAGAACGATCCACAACTTGTGACGATCACGGGAGCAGGAGGAGAAGACGCACTAGTGAGTACGACTACTACTGCATCAACTCCCTATATCGACTCTACATCTGCTATGAGTCGGCGCGTCTAGTAGTAATCCCACGATCTATTACTAGCAGAGGTTCCTTGGTTGCTCGGTAAAATTTTTGTTTTGTGCTATCGTAGCCTACCTGTAATCCTTCACCTCCTCCATGTGGCTGTCTCAACTACGAATGAACGGACCAAACATCAACATTATCTACTGGAACGTGTGTGGCTTGAATACCTAAGCCAGGAGAGAGATGGTGCGCGATACCCTTACTTCGACAACATGTCATCTCGCCTGCATTTAGGAAACCAAGCTAAGTCATGTGGACCAAAGCCTAGCCGGTTACCTTGGGGGATAAACTTGCGGAGCTTCGCTCAAAAACCGGCCGAGAACATGAGGGGCAGAATCCTAATCCTATGGAACAACAAGTACATCGAGGTAGAAAATGTGCACCAATCGGCCTACAACTTGTCGGCAACTGTGACCTTAAGAGAGTGCAACTCGGCTTTATGTCTAATGATAGTCTATGGGCCCTCCCGAAGCAGTGAAAAGTGGGCCTTTCTCCAAGAAATTATTTCCTTAAAACCTACACTAGGCATCAACTGGTTGGTTTTGGGTGATTTCAATCTCATATACCGCACCACCGACAAAAGCAACTCCAACATAAATCCGTGACGCATGGCACAATTTCGCACCACTCTCAACACCTGCGAACCAAAAGAAATTCACCTACAGAACAGAAAGTTTACATGGAGCAATAAGCGTCAGAGACCAACCCTGGTCAGGTTGGACAGGGTGTTCTGTAATGAAGGTTGGGACACCCTTTTCGAAAATCACTTTCTGCAGGCACTGTCATCCTCAATCTCTGACCACTGCCCCTTGCTGCTTTCTAGCAACTGCAGCCTGTTCACCCAAGAACCTTCCGTTTCGAAAACTTCTAGATAAAGATGACAGGCTTCTTTGAGACGATTCAAAAATCTTGGCTTGTCCAATGCCCGCACGTAGAGCCAATGCATCATCTAAACCACAAGTTAACTTCCACTGCATCCGCTCTAAAATCCTGGAGCAGAGATCTCTTCCCTGGACCTAAGCTCCAACTCCACATGGCCTTAGAGTTGATCCTTCACCTTGACGTGGCCCAAGACTATAGGGTTCTAACACCTGCCTGAGGGCAAGCCTAAAGAAGAGAGTCCTAGGGCTGGCAGTGATAGAGCGTACTAGGAAGCATCAAAGCTCCTGAATTACCAACCTCAAAGAAAGCAACGCAAACACAAAGTTCTTTCATCTTAAAGTAAATAGCCGAAGGTGCAAAAACCACATCCAAAAGCTCCAAAACGGACCAGGCTGGCGACCTTGCAAATAGAGAAAGAGGACATAATACAAAAGCATTTCGAAGAAATGCTTGCCCTGGCTGCAACTCGTAGCATGGACCTTAATTGGGAGTCTCTGAATCTCCCAACACCGGAATTACACAGCCTACAAGTTGCTTTCACGGAAACCGAAGTTCCTATTGCCTTAGGCCATTTACTGGGGGATGAAGCCCTGACCCCGAAAGGTTTCACCTCAAATTTCTACAAATCCTATTGGTCAACCATCAAGGTGAACAGCATGGCAGTTTTCCACAGTTTTCACTCTCTCTGCACGTCGCACCTTCATCTACTCAACTCAGCAAACAACGTGCTAATAACAAAAAAGGAGGGGGCAGACAAAGTGTAAGATGCAGACCCATCTGCCTCATCCACAACATCGGGAAGTGGATTGCAAAAATGCTAGCGCCGTTCCTAAATACCATGGTATCACAAGCCCAGAGCGCCTTCATCAAGACAAGGAGCATTCACGACAACTTCCTTTACACTCAAAGCTTGATATGCAGACTCCACCACTCTAAAACCCCTACGCTCTTCCTCAAACTAGACATTGCAAAGGCTTTCGACATGGTCCGCTGGGACTGTCTCCTCGACCTTCTTTAGAAAAAAGGGTTCCCCTACAGATGGACAAACTGGGTGGCGGCCCTACTAAGATCTGCCTTGTCCAGAGTCCTCCACAATGGCATCCCCAGCAAGGCGATCACCCACAGAAGGGGGCTGCAGCAAGGAGACCCACTCTCGCCTTTCCTCTTCATTTTGGCCATTGATCTCATCCAATGTCTCCTAGAGATGGCAATAGAAATGGGGTTCCTTGCCCGCACGTGAGACCGTTTTGCCACACTCAGAACCTCGATCTATGCAGATGATGTGGCAATTTTCATCAATCCAAGCGCAACTAAAATCCACACAACCACCCAGATTATCCTCAATTTCGAAAATGCCTCAGGCCTCCATACCAATTTCCAAAAAAGCATGGTTCTTCCAATTAGTTATGATCACATAGACCTAAACACGGTCCTCCAAGATTTTCTGGCAATCCGTATCTTTCCGATCAAATACATAGGATTACCGCTCACCCACAAAAGACTACGCAGGGTGGATTACCAGCCTCTTCTCGACAAAGTGGGAGGTAGGCTAGCAGGCTGGTAGGGGTGTTTAATATCCCTAGTAGGGCGGGCCACCTTGATTAAATCTGTCCTCACATCGATTCCAATTTATTACCTCACGGTGTTCAAAACTCCCAAGACGGTACTCAGTGCCCTTGATCGAATTAGGCATCAATTCCTTTGGGCGGGCCATGAAAACCTCTTAGGGGGCAAGTGTAAAATCAATTGGGAAAAAGTGTGGCACCCAACCCAGCTTGGCAGCCTAGGTGTCCTCAGCCTTCCGAAATTGTCCGCGGCATTAAGACTCCGATGGCTATGGCAAAAACAGAAGGCTCCGTCCAAACCTTGGGTCGGAATGGAAACACCTTGCAACGATGGGGACCGAAGCCTTTTTGCGGCAATAACCAAGATCTCCCTCGGGGATGGTAAGACAGCAAAATTCTGGAGAGGAACGCAAAGATCTTGCCCCTAAGATTTTTGAAATCTCCAAAAGGAAAAACTAGACAGTGGTTTCTGCATTACAGAACGGACATTGGGTGCAAGACATAAATATTCTAAGGGGACTCTCAGTTGACCACATCCAACAATTTGTGGTACTCTGGACCAAAACCAACCAAATCCCTCTGGTGCATGGCTCCCCGGATGAGATTTTATGGAAGATAACCCCGAACGGAAACTACTACTCAAAATCCGCCTACGCATTACAATTCCTGAGCTCGACGGGGACAAATTTCCAAACACTAATATAGAAAACCCATGCCCCCCACCAATGCAAATTCTTCGCATGGCTAGCAATACAAAACAAACTTTGGACCTCAGACAGACTGGAAGCAAGAGGGTGGCCAAAACAACGTTTTTGCCCCCCTTTGTAGACACACTCTGAAATCGGTCCTTCATCTTTTCGACCAATGTTGTTTCTCCTCAAGAATTTGGAAGCACATGGCAGACTGGCTATGATACGAGAGTTTACAGCCATCCCTCTGGCCCCCTAGCGTGAATATCTTGGATTGGTGGTTCAACGTAGTGGAGAGGAAAGGCTCCCCCAGGAAGGTCACGATCCTAATTATTCGGGAGATCTAGAAGGAAAGAAATGCAAGAATTTTCAACAATAGAGCCATCGCGCGCGTAGGAACTGATAGCGAAGATCAAGGAGGATGGTAGAACTTGGTCCCTTGTGGGGGCCAAGTGTATGGAGCTTTTCAACCCCCTGTAATTAAGGCCCTTTTTAAAATCTGTACTCTGCAACTTTGATTCCGCCCTTTCTCTATTAATATAACTGGCAATCCTCCTTCCAGTTTCAATTCAAAAAAAAAACTTAAAACAAGACTTGGCACAAGCAAAATCCATTTCTTGAACAGTAAACAAAGATGAAATTTGGTTCTAAAAGAACTTGCATTCTACTAGTCTTCTCCAGGCGGTGGAGAGGACTCAAGAAAGGTTGGGGAGCGGTAGACTAGGGGAGGCATGGGAGAGCGGTGGCGACTAAGTGGGGCGCATGGGCTAGGAGCGGGGGCGCTAGAAACGCGACACAAGGGGAGGCGATGAAGAGGAGCAGCGACGGAAGGACGCGCGACATCATGTTCTGAGGGGAACAATGGCCAAGATGGAGCACGCAACACCGACAAAGGGGAAGAGCAACAAGAACGGCTCTCATGGAACAAATTGGTGCGGTAGTGGTTGGGGAGGTGCAGGTGAGGAATTGGATTATGAGGGTAGGGTTGAGTGGGACATGGAGGACGTGGAGGTCTTTAATTAAATAGATTATTTTTATTGTTAAGATTATTTTTATTGTTAAGATTGCTTAAGAGTTTTATCTCCTGATTTCGAGACAACTTTTAAAACATCACAAGAAAGGTATGTATCTCTACTACTTAAAATTAAAGTTGGTGGTCGTCCATCCTCCCCACCCTCCTACTCTTGTCCCTCTTTACTGACATGTGGATCACGTTATCAGCAAACTATCTTATCGTATCATGCGCTCCTTACTCCTCTCCCGGCATCGCCTATGACGCCGCATGTGCTTCCTCCTCCTCTCCTCCCTCGCCTCCACCCCCGCTCTTTGGCTCTGCTCCACGCGCCCACTCCCCCTCGCCCGTCACCGCTTCCATCGTCTGAATCTGGACGAGCCTCACTTCCTCCTCTCCGTCCCCACTTTTCTACCCTGCTGCTGCGCCTTAACAAATTGAGATATATTATATCTACTTTAATTGATAAACTATTACACTCATGAGATGTTTCATAGCAATGCACAGGTACTTAACTAGTATGTCATATGGTTCTGAATGTAGAGACGCACAAAAAACGTCAAAAGTAAACGTCTCTACCAGACCATTTTGTTGTAAGCTCAGGCTGCAGTAGTTTGACATCTTCTCTCGGTTGGGTAATGCGTGTACTGCGCCTGACCTCAGAAACAACCAAAGGGGTTGCTCGCTTGGATCTTCTTTGCTTCACCAGTTCTGGGCTGGTTGGCTCCATCTCCTCCAGACTTACACCTCTGACTCTCCGAGGAAAATTGAAATGCATGCACCGAATGAGGATGCTGCACTACACCTCTGAGGAAAATGAGTTCCAGTTTCTCTTCTCATTGCAGCCAGGTAGTCGGAAAGAAAGCATGTTCCAATTGAATTTGGCGCATCCATCCATAAAGATATTGACTCTCTGGTTGTATTGTCAAACGAGGGATGAGCTTCTCGCAAAATTCTTCAAGGGAGACGGGCTTCTTCTTGAGCACTTAGATCTGACGCACTCGTGGACTAATTTCCTGTCCAGATGGAGCAGAGCTTGACAAATGCAGCAATTTTGTAGAGGCTTCTTTATGGGCGCGACTAGCACTCGGACGTACGGTCCGAGTGCTAGTGAGAACGTGCGCAACATATTAAAAATTTATATACATCATTTCAAAGAACATCACCGTGAGCATTAACATCATCTCAAAGAACATCACCTAAACTCAGAGTCAAAACAAACCATTTCGAAAAAAAAACGTGTTAAAAAATCTTGCAACATCGCCATGAACAGTATACAATATTTTTTTTCTACATATGCAACATTTTTTCTACAGATGCAACATCTTTTTCTACAGGTCACAACATCTCAAAGAACAATATGCAACATTTTTTTCAGCAGATCGCAACATTTTTTTCAATAGACCACAACATCAAAACAAAAAGGAAGCAATGGACTTGGTCGGCGGGGCCTGGCCGGCGCTAGAGAGGTGGCCATAGCGGAAGTGGCCTCTGCGACGGAGGCGCGTGGCCCAGGTGAAGTTGAGGCACAGGGGGGCGCGGAGGCGACAGAGCCCGGTCATCGCAGCAGAGGCGCAGTCACTAGGATGCTCCGGTGGCGAGCTCGGGTCGCCGGCGAGCCACCAGAGGGAAGAGCAAGCGGAGTGGAGATGAGCCACCGATGTGATTTAGGAAGGCCGTGGTCGCTTGTAATACTCGGAGCAAATGGGAAGGCAAAGCCGTAAGAGCAGGCGCAGATGAGAGGATAGGGAATGGGAAGAATGAGTGGTTGGGAGCCTTTTACATGAGTGGATAGAGAATGGGAAGAATAAGTAGTTAGGAGCATTGGTCTCAGTGGCTCAATAGATAAGGATACGCAGGGAGAGAAGAATGAGAAAAGAGAGTGGAGTGGGCGTCCAGACGGAAGCTTCACGGCGAACGCACGGCATGAATCAATTCCCCTTCTTTATTGCTTGCTGCAGGTGCCGTGTCAGCTAAATCTAAACCATTGCCCCATTATTATTTCCTCCTCCAAAATTTCCATTGTTTCCCTTCCCTAAGAATCCCCAAGTGAAGTCCCCCAAAGTTGTCAGATGAAACTAGGTTCCCAGGGACCATTATCTAAAAAAAAAGGTTCCCAGGGACCAGAGGAGAGGTGTTGCCACAGGTCGAGGAGCTCGTGCTATTTATGTGCCATTTCTCAATCTCCTATATCCTGCGATTAACCAAGATTGAGCCAGTCTCCTTAGTAGTCAGGCCATCAATCTTCTATCTAACAAATTTCTGTTTGATCTGGAAACGTGACATCACGTTTTGGATATATGACCATAGTTCAAACATAATCAGCAGCGTTCCCGGCTCGTACAACGATAAGCCTTGTGACATGTAGCGAAGAGAAAGACTAGAATGTGCTATAGAGTTTTTCTCCAAAACAACATGATAGCGTACGTCTCACCGTTGGATCAAACAATTGCAGCACCCCCACGAACCGTTCGATGTCTTCAACTCTCTCTCTCTCTCTCTCTCTCTCTCTCTCTCTCTCTCTCTCTGCGATGAAGAAGGACGGAGAGGCGCGATGAGGTTCGACGAGAGGAATGGTGGTGACGCCAATTCTGGACGGTCCCCCCCCCCCATGTTGATAGAGAAGCTGAGGCGATGGTGGCGGAGGGCGAGATGGAGAGGCGAGGGGCAAGAGAATGTTGTGTTGGGTGGGGTGACCAATCTGGGAGATAGAGCCGGCGAAGCGGCAAGCTCGCCGCCAGCCGTAGGGGGAGACGGGGGTGGTGGAGCTGTGACCCGCGCGGCGGCGACGATGGAGGAGGGAGGCAGCAGAGGTGAGGGAGAGGGAGGAGTGTATATTAGCACTGGTCCCAGAATCAGTAGCTAGTGCACACAATTTCATCATTTAATATCAATAAATATCTTGCAAATGTAAAGCTATTGAATAATAATGAATAAGAGAGTAATGACTTTATGGCCGAAGATTACAATTACCGCCCTTTCAGGCTAAACAACTCGAATAAACTATAGTGGAAGAAGATAACTCCAAATTATGACAGATCCATATGCTCACAGCCAATCGACTGGGGCTCACAACATAGTATTCTGGTGTCTTTCATTGTAGCCACAAGCGTAGAAATCGTAATCGTCCTCGGCATCGTTGAAGGCTTCTGAGATTTGTTTTGAGTATTGCATGTGAGTACATAGAGTGCTCCGCAAGTTCTGGAAAAACACAATCACATAGATGCAAGGCTTAACAATAGGACTTATATGGTTCTTTTGCACAAAGCAATATTTTAAGCTTCAACAATTTTTGTAAAGCAATCATTTGACCAAAGTAGTTTACATAATTAAACTAATTAAACCACTAGTGAAGGTTCTAGCTATCATCCACTAGTATCAAGGTTCTATCCGCTAGTGTTCAAATGATAGGGATCTAGCTATCCAACTAGCTCCAACTTCCAGAATAACTACGCAAGAGTCCCAACTATTCCTGGATTTCCAAAATTTATTTGTTTGAAAGCAAAACCAAAATCTACCATGTGAAAACGCATCTTACCCGCCCTTGACCATTGGCACGGCTATTTGAATAGTTTTACAATATGCAGAGGTTGTACATCTTTACCCACACGAGATAATTAGCTTATAATGTCCATCTAACACACTTCTATAGATATGTGACTAAGTGATTATCACAAGGCCTTTACAATACCTCATCCTTACATCAGCCCGCCCTATGGGCTATCCCCTCAAGATATGGACATCATTTACCATCATATGTGCTGCCAAGACAGAAACAAACCGACGACTTTAAAGTTCGTGCTTCCTTTTTTCTTGTATTGGAATCCAGGTCTAATTGAGATGTCCTAGGAGGGCTATATAAGCTATTGTATCACGTTCATGTAACTTAGACCATGTTTAATTCATAAATAGATAGCTATTTGCATCTACTTAGAGCCTTGCACATGTTCTTCCTAGTTGATTGTCACACCCACATCTAGAGGGGAATTAGGTGTTGCTTGTTCTAAAGATTGTTCTTGCTTTTCTGCTGGGAATTGAGGGTTCGATATCATCCACTTTGTGGTCTTGGTGGATTTATCATCATACATGTGACTAGGCGAATTAAAGAGTTGCAAGTCCATTACATATGGCAGTAGGTGAGCAACTACGATTCATCCAGTCTCGTGCAAGTTATCTTTGATCCTACATCGAGAAGATCGGGCATCCCGTACCACTTCCCCTTCGTCTTCTCCACTTGATCACCCACAACTACGCTACTGCCAATGTCGTCCTTGTCCACATGCCCACCCTCACCGTAGACGTGGCCCGCAGCTTTCCCCACTACTACAAAACAGGTTATAGAAGACGCCTCATCACAGACGGATGATAACTAGAACCGTCAGGATAATGCATGAGCGGTTCTTATTACTAACCGCTCATGCATTATCCTGACGGTTACATCTGTGATAATCTAGCTAATCACAGATGGTTCTTATTGGGAACCGTCTATGAATTATCACAGACGGTTCTATTATGGAACCATCTGTACGTGATATGAACTTATCACAAACGGTTCCATAATAGAACCGTCTGTGATATATCGACCCCTAGGTCGGTTTGTTCGGACCGTCCGATTCCAATCGGACGGTCTAAACAGCCTCGGGCTCTATAAAATAGCAAACAAATAGCAAAAAAAAAATTATAAAATCCCAAAATAATTCAAGGAGGTTCCTGGGATGTGCTAATACTCAAATAAAATTTGAAACCTCACTGTTCAAGTGTTATTTGCTTAAACTAAATTCAAATCTAGCTTAGGTTATTGAATAGAGGTCCAATTTTGTTTACACTAGAAAATGCTTATAATTTTGGTATTCTAATTTTATTTGAGTATTAGCACATCCCAGGAACCTCCATGAATTATTTTAGGATTTTTTTCTATTTTTTTCTATTTTATAGAGCCCGGGTCTGTTCGGACCGTCCGATCGGAGGAGACGTTCAGACCGTCCGAACGTCGCCTTCGATCGGGACCATCTGATTTCGATCAGACGGTCTGAACATATCACAGACAGTTATATGATGGAACCGTCTGTGATACGTTCCATATCATAGACGGTTCCATAATAGAACCGTCTGTGATATGTCTTTATAAGGACCCCTAGGGCTCACACGTTCACTCTCCAGTGCCCTTAGCCCCTTGAGTTCTTGCTCGTTCGCCTCCTCTAGGGCTCGCCTGTTCACCTCCCATTAAGCTCCGACACTGCCGCCTCCGACCTCGATGCCACCACCCCCGACATCGATGACACTACCGCTGCCTTGAAGCGCGGCCTCCTCCCCGTGTCGGCATCCTCCCTCTGCCGGCCTCCTCCCCTCGCCATCCTTCTCCCCGTGTCGAACTCCTCCCCTCCACCGGCCTCCTCCCCACGGCCCCCTCCCCTGCACCGACCTCCTCCCCTGCGCCGTCCACCTCCCCGCGTCGGCCTCTCCTCTGCACCAGTCTCCTCCCCTGCACCAGCCTCCTCCTTGCACTGTGAAGGTTAATCCTCGACTGTGAATGTTGTATTTGAGAGATGAGATGAATGGGGAGAACCTATCCTCTACTCCCTCCACTGTGGATTCATGATATTGTGCTAGGTCAGTCAGATGCATGGTTAGGATTTGGTCCCTGGACATGGTTAGAAGGGTCTGTTTTTTATTCATGCTTTGTGAGATATATCAAAGTGAATTTTGTGGGCTTAATCTGCTATCCTGTCCTTTTAACAGAAGAAAGTATCATTTTGAACTTCTTATACATGTGATTGTTATGTGAGTCTAGTTAAGCTTTGGATAGCGCTCAAAATCCGAATTTTAGTGTTCTTATCCAATTTATGAAGAGAATAGACCTTAGTGCTGAGATGGCCAAGTTTGTTTCTTGTGCAACTCGCCATATGAGAGCTCACATTAATTTCAAATTTTTGTGCTCTATGCTAATTTCAATCATATACATGTGGTATATGTTTAGCATTTCAATCTATTTAAATGACTTGAATGATTTACATTTGATTATGTTAATTTGGTCATTTAAATGCTGTTGGATTAAGGCTTTATTGTTTCATATTTATGCTATAATTAATTATGATTATTTGCTAATATTGCACATGTTGAGCATATTATAATTTTAAATGACATGGAGATACTTCATATGTATATGTTGATTTGGGACACTTGCAATCCATTTTATTGCGTATGTAATTTATATAGATAGCAAGTAAGCGAGATGGCAGAGGCACTGTCTTTGCCGCCGTCACCGACGTCGCCGAATGCGTCTGGAAAATCGAAATTGCCTGCGGGCCGACTGATCATCACAGAGGTCAGTGACGTTGGGATCCCTTTGAGTCCCCAGAGATCAGCGGCGAGATTCCGGACCATCTGCAGGATACTTGCAAGGGAACGGGTCCCCATCACCACACCAAGATGGAAGTCTCTGACGAACGTAGAGAGAGGCATGCTGTGGACAGAACTTTCAGCCTCGTTCACTATCCCAGAAGCAGACCAGGCACACGTGGAACGGCATGCGTTGCTTGCGATGTGTCACACGTGGAGGACCTTCAAGAGAAAGCTTGTCACGAAGTACGTGAACATGGGTCGGATGCCATTCACGAAGTTTCCATTCTTGTCGCAGGATATATGGGATGAGTTTGTGCGGATGAAGACGACGGCCGAATTTAACGAGCAAAGTGTGGTACACAAAGCACTCTAGGCACGAAACACTCACCCCCCACAGACTCGGCATCGCTGGGTACACGGGTAAATCCGCGGAATGGGCGGCGAAGGACGAGAACGCAACCAGGCCATTTCCTGAGATCACAGACAAGCGTTCCCTAAGCTGGTTAAGAGCGAGGGCAAAAGTCATGTCTTCGGGCAACATCTCTTTCACAAACCAAGTAGACCAGGAAGTGTCCCAACGTTTGGTAAATATGTCGAACTACCTAGTTGTTAATAAGTACATAACTTTATAGTGTCTATAATAACATGATGACCTCTTGCAGCATGAATCGACTGCCGAAACTTCCAAAGGCTCCTTCTAAGCAGACAGGGAGAAGGATATGCTATCTACGGCCCTAGGAAACAAGAAGGACCCGGGTCGCACGCGAGGCCTTGGGGTTACCGTACCTTGGAGTTATGGATTCTGAGGCGACTACGACACGTATAGGAGTAGGAAGAGACCCAAGGCTGAGCACGAGGACCGGTTGGTATAGACGCTTACTGCAAAATTTCAAGGATAGATAAAACAATTGCAAGATCAAATGAATCAACTCCTGAACCAGTCGCAAGCCACCCCCATTATTTTGGGAGCCAGTCCTCCTCAACATCGGAGTAGCATCGCGTCCACATATAATTCTGAACATGATGACGTCCAATTAGCTATTGACGACATCAAGGTAATGTACATCTCTGGAATACTCTAAATATAGACCACCTTAGCTAATTGTGTATCGTTTTGTAGGAGCCGATGCCCTGCAAGCTCCAAGTGAGGATGGTTGGGTCTATTTCTATTGAGGTCAAGGCGGGGCCGGCGATCCATGCTAGGAAGGGACAAGCAAAGACGCCAGTGGCACCGGCGCAGGTTACGCCAGGGTTCAAGTGGACATGGTACATAACAATTTCATGGCTGTCCCACTGGAGATTCGCCCGAATGAAGACATCAGAACACTAGGGGATGCCATGCACACTTTTATCCAGTGGCCCAAGAAGGACATCGCCCTAGAGTCAGCAGTGCCACGATCTCGACACGACCATTCCTCTCCAACGGGACCCTCGATGACTCCACCTCATCCTTCGACTCAGAAGGCCACCTCATCGGTTCCCGTGAAGAACACGCCAAAGGAACAAGAAAAGCGTGCCACCGTATCGGTTCCCGAGTCGTCTTGCAAGAAGACGCTACACTCGTTAAGGCCATATTGAAATTGATGAACATTAAGGTGCCACCCAATCCCTCGAAATACTCCATCGAAAATCACAGTGCTCGGCCACGATAGCCCCGTCTTTGGATTAGGTTGTCAGTCTTTGCATCTCTGGTACATGCGGAAGACCGAAAAGAAGGGGTGCGATACTGGAATCACCGTCAGATACAAGGATGAGCATTTCTTCAATGGGCCGGGCCACTTCGTTGTGGGCTTCAACGACTTATATGACCTATTCAACCTCATTTCTCTCGACGCCTCGCTTCTACGATGTTGGACACTGTAAGTGTGTACAATCAAGTTCTACATTCACGTAATACCAATAAATATCTCAACTCATTGCTTATGTACAGATACATGATGAAAAAAGTCGAGGAATGGTCTGAACCGGTGGGTTTCCTCGACCCACATGTGGTCTCTATGCAAACCATCGAAACAGACGCATCCTTCGTTGAGAAATACATAACGGCGGGATTGTTTTGTCAGAACAAGAAGGACTACATAATGGTGCCCTACAACCAGGGGTAAGTGCTTCACTACTTGCTATATAAATTTCATTTGTACTTTATACACAGTACGAACTTAGGTTTAATGACTATAGTGACATACATGAGTAGGTACCACTGGATCCTTTTAGTCATTATACCAAAGAGGAACAAGGTAATATACCTTGATTCCCTAATCGACAAAAGCACGACTTGAAAGATTCGGCGTAAATACTCGATAGGTATGCTCATTTCCTCCATACATAACTCCATTGTAGTCTTCCTTCGTTTGAAATGGCCGAGGATAACTTTTTGGAATCATGTAGGTCGTTCATCGCCTATGTTGACGAGGGAGGACTATACAAGGGGGGATCGAACAACACACTGACACACAGGACGCGATTTCCGGTACGCGCTACAACACAATAATGCTATATCATACTTCGTAATAATGCGTCTCGAACTGACTATACTTATATATGTAATTCTATTTTTGCAGTGTCGTCAGCAAAAAAATGATGAGCTATGTGCATTCTACGTTTGCCATCATATGCAGCAAATCATTAGTACTAAGACGAAGGATCCCGAGGTTTGTCAATCTCGAAATAATTATTTCTGAATTATAAATTTAAATATATATGCTTATAAATTTACTCTTGCTAGAGACAGGGCTTGATGATATAAATTTAAATAATTATGCACTCGTTATGAGGGAGATCGTGGACGTTCGAGAGAAGCTCTGCGCCTTCACCAAGACAGATATCATTAACCCCAACAGAGACTTTCACTCCGTCACTGGCGTAGAGTTTCACCCCGTCCACACCACTCAACCACATGCAAACAATTGATTCAATTGTAATCCAATTGTAACTATAGCGAGAATACTTGAACAAATTCTTTTGTAATTTATTTTGAGTAATGATCACTTTGAATTGTCAACAATTGATTATCTGTGATGTATCTATTTTCTGCATGCTTGTTTTCAGAGGGCAAGGCCAGCAATTCCTGAGGCTAGCCAAAAATTAAAAAAAATGTAGTTAGGGTAATGAACTATTACAGACGGTTTTTTGTTGAAACCGTCTGTGAAGGCATAGTATCACAGATGGTTTTTATTAAAAATCATCTGTGATACGTAGCATATCACAAACAGTTCCATTAAAAACCGTCTGTGATACGTCGAATATCACAGATGGTTCTATTCCGTTTGTGATATTCTACGTATCACAGACGGTTCGTAAATAGAACCGTCTATGATATTCTACGTATCACAGACGGTTTTTAATGGAAACCGTCTGTGATACTATACCTTCACAGATGGTTTCAACAAAAAAACCGTCTGTGTTATTCCGTATTTGAACCGTCTGTGATAGCCGACTGTTATCACAGACATACAAATTCAGACGGTTCAAAAACCGTCTGTGATGACGGTTCCGAAACATCTATGATGAGCATGTGTGTAGTAGTGCCCCTCTGTAGCCTCCATACCCTCCTAACGCACTGCGGCCTCCTCGCCATGCTGCGTGGCCTCTTGACACAATTCTCCACTACCGAGCGCAACATCGATGAGACCTACGGTCTGCCGATGACCACACATGCCACACAGCGCCAGAGCTCTCTTCGCCATCTACCCCGCCGCTTTGTCGTGAGGTAAGAAGCCTCAATTTTGATTGAAAGTTGAAAAAAAATCCCCAATTGGAAGTACAAATTCCCATTGAAAATTTTCAAAAAAAAAAATAATCGAAAGTTCAGATTTCTTGTTGAAAGCCTTCAAATCTTGTAATTGATAGTTCACATTTCTAGTTAAATGTTTTCAAATATTTCAATTGAAAATTTAAATTTTTAGATGAATGTTTCTCAAAATGCAACTTGGAAGGGAAGTTTGAGGAAGCTACGACGTGCAAGAAAAGGAGGGAGACAGTGAGGAAGTCACGGGTAGCACGATCCACGATGAGTTGAGCATCCACTGCTTTAGCAAGTAACAGACACCCACTTATTAACAGTTTGCCTACTCGTAATAACACGATAGGGAAAACCATTGTCCTTTTCAAAACTTCAAAACTACTTTTTTTAGTTTGAAAACCCATCAAAAGATACATTTACTTACCAAACATCAATGTCTACAATGTCAAACATTTCTTTTTAAGGGGAATACTTAAACCAAACGTCAAACACAAGATGTATTAATTACACACATGTTTTTTTCTTAGAGTGTATACATAAATCAGAATTGCTATATATCATTCGAATGATAAATTTTGTGCAAATCATTCGAATTTTGTTGGACCGTGTTAGTGACTAGATGGGGGTGAATAGGAGCCCACTTTTCCCCTTGCTGAAATTCTACTCCTTTTTTTGGCTCCAATAGCTATGCAAAGCAATAAAGATCAAGGTCTCAAAATCATAGTGGAATAATAGAACTAAAACCAAGAAAATCACACAAAACCCCCTTTGGCCGGTTTGACTGCCAAGCACCGGGTGGTCTGACAGCTCCTTCTATGTTGACAGCAAAGCAACATGACTTTGGATCCACAAAATGATCTAACTTTTGATCTAGAGATCCAAATCACTTGAGATTTCAGATATGACTCATCAAGGCTAGGAACCTATTCCAATCGAAGATGGCGACGATCATACAAAAGGTTCCATGATTTTTTTGATTTGAGTGTAAGAGGGCTCAAAAATAGGTGAAAATCTAAACATGATCCAAAAGCTTGCTCGTGGATGAATGATGATCAAGATGATCTTAGATCAATTTTCACAAGTCCTAGTAAGCTAGATCATAGCAAAAGACAAGGCAAAACTCCTAAAACACAAGAACTCAAAATCACAAGAGAGAACAAGAACAAGAGAGAACTCATCTTTGCACAAATGGATTGGATTGATGATGAAAAATTGAAGGTTTGCAACCACTCCACCATAGAGAAAGCTCACTCATGTGCACCTAATCCCACAATTTTTCTCTCAAGAAATCTCTAAAACCCTAGCCTCATCTATTCTCCACACCTTCCCCAAATCCCAAACAGAAAAAAATAATGAACGCCATAACGTTCGCTAGCGTTTCAATGGGATAGCGCCCCATCGTACGATCCAACCCTTGGATGCCCAAGATCTTGTCTTTCACCATGTGCATAAGGCTCTCAGCCTCCCTTTACGATGCCAGCAACTCCTCTGTTTTCTCTATGCACCCAAAATGCCCAAATCGAGCTCCTCTGGTTGCCAATCTCGCCGCCGATAGTGTCGCCACCTCTATCTCCTCCATCCTGTACTCGATGCCAACCTCAATTTCTCCTCCTATACACCACCAAATGGGGGTATCTCCGCTCATGGTTCTCGCCAAAATGGGGGCAACACTCGCGATGAAGGTAGGTACGGTAGAGGCAGGTGTGGCACAGCGAGGAGCTGATCCGAGCAGCAAGAGGGCACGCCCAATGAGTGGCAAGAAGGCGCGCTACCAATGGCTAGCAAGAGTGTTTTGTCTGCCCGATCATTGTGGAGTAGTCAAGCTTCTCGTCCCACTAGCGAGCGAGCGCAAAGATGAAGGCAGCAGTCAGGTGCTCATGGTGCGCGAGCAAGTGCGTCAGTGATACACACGGTGGACAAGAGGAAGTCGCGATTGTGAGTGGATGTGGCGTTGCGGCCCCTGCGCTGAGGTGGATCCAAGCTTCACGATTGGCAGCGGTGTGATGCGTCCCGACTGGCGAAGTGATGGCAGCGTGTATGAAACTCTGACGCTGCTGCTCAAAACTATTGTTTGAAAATCTGCTGCTCACTCACCCTCTTTGCTCTAAAACTCGCACAAGTTTCACTCGTCTCTAGAAATTTGAATTTGTTTTGCTCTGAATCTAGCTAAAGCTTGCATAAACTAGGTTTAAACCTAATGCTTGAAGCTTCTTTGAAACTTTTAAAACATGCTGAAACTTCTTTTGAAATATGAAACTCAAAACTTCAACATGTTGAACCTTCTTTTGAAATCTCAAACTTGAAACATGCCGAAACTTCTGAACTCGAAACCTGAAATATGCTGAAACTTTTTTTCAAATATGAACTCGAAACCTGAAACATGCTGAAACTTCTCTAAAATCTTAAACTTCTCTAAAATCTGAAACTTGAAACACAGTGAAACTTCTTTGAAATCTGAAAACTTGAAAATAAAAACACACTGAAACTCCCTTGGAATCTAAAACTTATCTACATTCTGAAACTTGAGACTCGGTGAAAGTTCTCTAAAATATGAAACTTCAAAATTGAAACACGCTGAAACTTGTTTTAAACCTAAAACTTCAAGATTGAAACATGCTGAAACTTCTCCAAATCTAAGACTTGAAAGTTGAAGCATGCTGGAACTTCTTCAAAATCTAAGACTTGAAAATTTAAACATGCCAAAACTTCCGTCTTGAGACATGTTGAAACTTGAGTTTTGCAAGTTGAAACCTCCTGAAACTTGGGGGGTCAGAAATATGAAACTTGAGACTAGGAGAATCTATCTAAAACTTGATGTAGCATGTTTCATTTGGAGATGCCTTTGCAGGCTAGATAGATCACGGAGCTAGTGAAAGTTAAGGTCATGATGTGTGTACGAATCATAAATTTGTAACAGGACTGAAACTGCACGACGATTTGAGCAATATCAAGGAGCTACACCACTAAGGCCTCTATGCTGAAGGTAGCCACCGGCTGTCGCAACCGTTGTTGAAGCTTGGAGGAGACAAGGAGATGGAGGAGGCGCGCGGAGGGAAGGTTTTAGCGGAGCTCAGGGATTTTGATGGGAGAAGCGCCGAGGAGCTAGGGATGATGACAGTGCGGGAGACGTGTGGAAGAGGAGCGCGGGGAAGATGCCCGGTGGATCGCCGGACCAAACTGATCGTGTGGCTTGATTCTATCCTGTTGTATGTGTATTCGACGGTATACCGTATAGCCACGTGCACCTCTTATATAGTGGAGGATAGGTCTAGAGAGAAATCTTAACATGCACCTGTCAAGCCTACATAGAAACGAGTATCACACTCACGCACACTTCTTAAAGTGGATGACGTTTCGGCGCTCCCAAATTTGTGTCTTCATGATCTTGTCCTCCTTATGACTTAAACCGCTTCTCCTTTGCACTGTCATGCACCACGGTTCTTCAAGGTCACCAATCCGATATTTTGGTGAAGGTACAAAAATACCCCTTCTCGATCCTTCCATCATGACCGAGTCCAATCTCATGAAGCAATCACATGCTTTACCACGCGTATGTTCATCAATGGCTTTCCTCAAGCCGGCAAGTCTCTTCCATCCTACTCCCACCGGATCTCCTCAACACTTGCGCCAGCTCAAGCCTCTTGATGCAACCCATTACACCAAACTTCTTATTCTTGTCCATCTTGTGCCTTGCTTGAGACCAACCACTTCACATAGCATCCTTGATCGTTGTGGACCTTGATTTCACCAAACCAAGTCCCGATTATCCCCGTCATTGACCATAGTTGATTTCAAGCATCCCTATAGAATAATAGACCAGGAAATCGATTTCGAGCACAAGTCCTTCGTAACTTGACTTACATTAGCCAAAACATACATCATGGAATACATATGAATCAATTACATGACCCTAGGTCAAGTCCCCAAAATTAGCACACCTCACTTTGTTGAAATCTCCATGGCCGGTCTGACTGCTAGCCCTAGGCTGGTCTGATCGCTAGACCTGGGTCGGTCTGACCTCTGTGAAGTGGCAAATCAGACCATTTTCAATAAACAGAAAACACCCATCTTTGGATTTTTCAGTTAAACTCTATCTATTTTTGCGTCTAGTCTCTATTTTTCAATGGCACCTAGTGCAAACAATCCCCAAACACTCCAACAAAAAAATTGTTGCCCAATGCCCCAAACTTGCACCTCAGTCACCTGGCCGGTATGACCACTCAGCCATGGCCGATTAGACCGCCTTGCAAGGCCAGTCAGACCGCCCCCATGGCTAGTCAATCTACTAGTGCCCTGACAGCAGGCTGACAATTTGCAAAAATGAGAGTTCACTCTCCAAACTCCTCGATAATGATGTCAATTTTCATCACCTAGATTAGGATTGAACCACATGGTCTGTACAAATTTCTAACCTTGAGATTTGCTTGAAGATTCGTTCTCCGGCCGGCGAGGTCATCTTCACTGGTGAGCTCGTCGTTGTCCTCCTCTCCGACGCCGTTGTGTCCCGCCGCCTCCATGTTGGGGTTTGAGTTCACTGGTTAGGGTTCAGGGTTCACCGGAATCCTTAAACTTAGAGGGTGGCTGGGGGCGGGGTAGGACGAGCGACAGGGCAACGGGGGTGTCGGTGGCGGTGGTGAATCTGGCGATGGCAGCCGCCGGAGACGGGGAAGAAGGGCTGGGTGAGGGAGTTGGAGGCTGCCGCCGGCAGCGTCGGGAGTTAGGAGAGGAGAAGGTGGGTGGCCACAGTGACAAAGGAGGAGGAGGCAAGAGGCGGTAGAGGGGAGTCGCCGGTGGGCATCGCCGGTGTCGAAGGCTACGCCACTGAGGTGGCGGCGTACGGGTTGGAGGGTGACGGCGGCGCGAGGGTGGGACGACACGACAGGGTATGGTTGGTGGCTGTATAGAAATGGGGGAGGAGCCAGAGTCGTTGGATGAAGATCCTACGCTCAAAAAATCTGATTGATTTTGTCAAAAAAAATCATTCGAATGATAGCTAGCCAATCCCTACATAAATTGGTTACATAAATTGGTTACCCAATACAAAATGTAAAGAATACACTTCCAGGTATATCCCAAACAACGACCCCTCGTCGACGATCTCTGTTACAACAGCAGCACACACATTGGATGATGCGAGACGCAGAACACGCAAAACAGCAGCTAATTCCCGTCAAGAATCTGTATGTCTCAGACCGCGGGCACGGGGAATCCGATCCCGTGCCGCGTCGACGGGAACGTTGCGAAGAGCATCGTGCCGACGAGCCCGCCGGCGAGGGGCACGGCGGTGAGAACCTGCCGCATGTCGTACGACATGACCGGGTAGTAGCACGCACCCACGTTCTTGTCAAACATGGCCACGGACAGGAAAACGACGAGCGATAGCACGGCGTGGAATAAGTCGATGAACTTGAGCCGGTACGTGGCGGCGACGGCAGGTGGCGGTGGCACTGTGCCGTCAACGACCCACAGGCCGGCGCGCGTGGCCACTACGTACCTCACCGTCCCCTTACCATCGCGGAAGCTGTCCGTGAAGCAGAGGAAGAAGCAGGCAGCGGCGCAGAGCCCCACGAGCCAGGCCGTCATGACGCGGTTCACGTCGTCGCACTTGCCGCCGTTGGTGAACACTGGCGAGACCACCTCGAAGAGCAGGACCGCGCCGGTGGGCAGGTGCTTGGCAAGCTCCGCCGTGCTCCGGAACGCCCGCGCGATGGCCCGCTCCAGCCGTGTCGTCTCGTCATCGGCGCCACCGCTGCCCTCCTCGTCGTCGCCGTTCGGAAGCACCAGGAGGGGCTCCGTCTCCGGCGCGTCGTGGCTGATGGATATGCCAACGGAATTGGAAGCTGCAGGTGGCTCCACAGAGCTAGAAGCTGGCACGGCGGCGGCGATCGTCGATGAGACGACGGCCGGCTTCTGGGACTCGAGATCAGCTTGCTTCTTGGATGCCATGGCGACAACGATCAAGTTAGAGGTTCGCGTCGTACTTGATTCAGTTCTCGTGTGTATATATGTCGTTTGGTTTTGGGACAGAGTGGATGTGTGGCATACAAGTATGTTGTGTTACGCGCAAGCAATAGGAGACTTGCAAGCTAGCGTCATTGTTTAAGATTCTTATGGAGATCATCTTAGTGTTATCATTGGGTAGTTTGTAAATGCAAGCAATATATATATATATGAAAATAGTATATATATTTGAAGGTATGGTATTGTTATCATTAGCGAATAAGAGCTCTCTAATGAATTCGATGTATGCATGTACATAAACTAGAAAGACCAAAAAGTCTTCTCTTGTGTTTTGTGCTAGTGGCGGGAACGTACTTAAAATAAATCGATTAGTTTGATCTTGTACTTAGTCCAGCTGGGTGTAGTTATATATGTGTAGCCATGACTTGGAAATATTGACCATGTACTTAGTCCTACCATACAAGAATAGAGACTTGGTACATGGTGGTACTGGTATGAGCTTGTCCCACGCCATGATTCGCGCAGGATTCTGAGATTCGCTTATTCTTATGTGATTTTTATCTTATAGCGTGTTTGGATATCGAAATTTAGATTCGATCCACCATAAAAATGCCGCCTTCATAAACAACTAACGGTGGGATTTTTACACGGAAAAAGCCTAATTTATCTCCTAAACTTTGGTTTGGAGTGCGCTAATATACCTTATAAACTACAAAATAGTCTAAATAACTCTCTGTATGGTGGAAAAACCAGTACTACAAAAGAGGCTATTCTGGACGTCTCATCACAGACAGTTCCACGGAACCGTCTATATTAAATACAATCACAGACGTTTTTAGTTTAACGACGCCTCGTAGCATCGATCGCGTAAAAACCGTATGTGAAGAGGTGATGTCATAGACGGTTCATCTTTAAAACCATTCGAATTAAAAACCGTTTGCGATAGTTACTATCACAGACGGCTTTTCGTACGAACCGTCTGTGATTATTTTTTTTTATCTCAGACTGTTTGTGGTTGGAAGTGTTTGTGATATGTTGAATGCCACTTCGCCTCACGCGCAATGCATCTCTTCATCTCCCGCGCCGACATTACTCCTTGCATGTTTTATAACAATGATCATCCGCCACAGTACTTCTCACACATCGCTATACTCTCAAGAACAAACGAGATCATCCGCCACCGTACTACTCACTACACATCGTTCTATGTACTCTCAAGCACAAACAAAATGGCTCCCCACTTTTCTCCCCTGACACTAGCATTGATGGCCTACCTGGCCATTCTGTACAAGCACCTTGCCGCCCGTACGCTGGCGAAAGCTGTGGAAAGTCACTGTAATCACAGTGCCCTCCCTCCTCCGGCGGACGATATACCAGGACACGTGACGGCGACGTTGCGTCGTCTAGACGACCTCCTCTACTGTGTCTTCCAGGTGGTCTGCAGCTTCCGGTGAGCTAACCTCGCCATCGGTGTAGTCCTCGAGCAAGAGGTTGCACGTCTGCAGGAGGATTACCGTCGCTTGGAATGCGACATCGAGGTGACGGGTGACTGAGTCGACCAAGCCGAGACACCTCAAGCAAGAGAAGAGGGCCTATGGGCGCTTTTCTACTTGGCTCCTCAGGAGGAGCTTCTTTGGGTGAGTATGGAACGATCATGTCAACGGTTGGAAGTGTTTCAGGCTACATGCGTTGATCCTGAACCCTCTGATGCCGATGACATCGCCTACGAAGCTTTGATAACAGAGATAGCTGGATACTTGGGCCACTAGAAAAACTTGATATTTTATTATTTCTACTTTTTAAAAATCTTTTGTAAGCGACTAGCCACGCTGTTTGGCCATATGTAAATACAAAAAATGATATAAGAAATCCAGTTTGAAGTTAAGTTACTGCATGTCTATGCTGACCTTGTTTACTATCACAGGCGGTTTAGTTGAAACAACCGTCTATGAAATCTACATATCACAGATGGTTATTAACAATAACTGTCTGTGATAATGAATACTTCACAGACAGTGTTTTAAGTATAACCGTCTGTGATATGTTTCACCGATGGTTTGTGGTTGGAACCGTCTGTGATAAAATTTTTTACTATTACAGGAAACCAGCTACTTCACAAATATCTCATAAATTACAACAATGATATACACACACAAAATCTTCTCCAGCCACTTGATATGGTCCAGAATGCGCTCCATCTTCAACTCCAGTATGTTTAGCCTCTGCTCCAGCGCAACTTCCATTCTCTGCTCCAGCCCATAATCCATCTTTTGCCCTATATTGTTGCGCTCCTTTGCTCTGTCCATGGTGTCTGCTCACTAGAAATATTGATATCCTATAGCCTACAGAACCATACAAATGCCAAAACAGCACACACACATTTCATAACTACTGGAGAAACATCTAAATCGCAAGAAATCAAACTCAAGTTTACTTACTAAGAAATAAGGACATTTGTAAAACACCCGACCAGTATTTCCCTCGGTGTTGGTGTAGAACACATTTGCTTGCACACGGCAATTAGGACAATCCACCCACCTAGCAGTGGCTAGCGCTAGGGCCCTCCGATTTAGTGAGCTCGATGCCTCAGACATATGGCCCTCACTCAAGAGGAGGAGATGAGGTGAGGTAAGATGAGAAGGAGAAAGAGCTGAGCTCAACTACTAGATGAAGATGAAAAAGCTCAGGATTGGCCCTACTTATGGTGACAAGCGAACATTTTTTTGGCTATAGAACTATCACAGATAGTTTAGTGGAATAAACCGTCTGTGATATATATCACAGGCGGTTTATTGGAACAAACCGTCTGTGATATATAAATGTCACAGACGGTTATTGAAAAGAACTGCTATGATGCCTATTTATCACAGACGGTTCTTAATTAGAACCGTCTGTGATGTGTTCCATAGACGGTTTTTAATAAGAATCGACTCTGATAATACTTCTTTGAAGAAGACGACGAGTACGCCTAAGAAAGCAACCAAGTCAACGACAAAGAATGATTTTTTTTGGGTCATCCACGCAGCATGAGGAGGATGACAGCAGCCACGGCCAACCTCCTCATACTGCGAGCACGACAACTAAAAAAAAGATCATGCTTGGTCGTGGGCTTGGTTGCTTTCTTAACCGCACTCTCCATCTTCTTCAAAGTAGCCGAATCAGAGACAAAGGAATACTAACCTTAGATCACCAAGAACAAATAGAAATACAAGTACACTTGAAAGCTAGGGTATTTCTTTCACCAAACGCGCTCCAGAGCCAGCCACATCATTCATAGAAGTATCTTTTATCAGAGACATCTCTCACTTCAGATAGATCTAGATCTGATTGAGGGGACAACCAGATATTTAAGAGCAAATATCACAGAAAATTATTAATAATAACTGTCTGTGATAATTCAGAAACTGTCGGTGAGGTCTCCTAATATCACATACGGTTGTTCATTAGAACCGTCTCTGATGTTTAATTATCACAGACGGTTTTTAATTAAAACTGTCTATGATGCTTATTATCCGAGATGGTTGTTAATTAGAACCATCTGTGTTGTGTATCACAGACAGTTATTAACAAGAACCTTCTGTGATAAGGACGACTACTTTGAAGAAGACGGCGAGTACGCCTAAGAAAGCAACAAAGTCCACAACAAGGCATGATTTTTTGGGGGGTCGTCCACGCAGCATGAGGATGAGACAACAGCCATGGCCAACCTCATCAAACACACTCTCCAGGCAGCCATGCTTCTTGAACTCGCAGGGGTCGGTCATACCGACCAGCCAAAGAATGCTAATGAATACAACCCAAGGTATGACCAGCCCTTGCAAGTTCAAGAAGTATGGCTGCAAGGAGAGTGTGTCAGCTTCGATGATGTAGGCCATGGCTACTGTCGCATCACCTCATGCTGCGTGGACGACAACCGAAAAAGAGATCATGCTTCGTGGTGGGCTTATTTGCTTTCTTAGCCTTACTCGCCATCTTCTTCAAAGCAGCCGCATCAGAGACAAAGGAAGACAAAGGAATACTAACCTTAGATCAGCAAAAACAAATAGAAATACAAGTACACTGAAAAATCTACGATATTTCTTTCACCAAACGGGCCCTAGAGCTGGTCGCCTCCTTCAAAGTAGTCGCACATATTAGTGACATTTCTCACTTCTGATAGATCTAGAAAATTTTCTTTTGTCTTTTGCTGAAAAGTTTCCATAGATAGCAAGTAAGAGAGATGGAGTCCGCACAGTCTTCGCCACCATCATCGACGTCGCCGAATGCGTCTAGCGCTCTGATGAAAGGGGTACGTAAGCGAGATGGCAAGGGAATATTGAAAAGGCCTAAGGGCCGAATGACCATCATGGAGGTCACTCACGTTGGGGTCCCTCTACATCCCAAAAAGTAGCGGCAGCATTCCGGACAATCTACGGGATAGTTACAAGGGAACAGGTCTCCATCACGACACCAAGCTGGAAGTCTCTGATGGAAAAAGAGAAAGAGCAGCTGTGGGATGAAATTTCAAGGTCATTCGAGATCCCAGCAAAAGTCCAGGGACTCATGCGACGGCGGGCATTCCTCGCGATGGGAAAAGCATGGAAGACCTTCAAGAGCACCCTTGTCATAGAGTACGTGAACAAGGATCGGACATCCTTCACGAAGTATCATTCCGTGTAACCGGATACATGGGACACCTTTGCGCGATAAAGACGACGACCGAATTTTAGGAGCAAAGTGCGGCGCACAAGGCTATCCAGACACAAAACACTCACCTCTATAGACTAGGCACCGCTGGGTACGTGGGTAAAATCTCACAATAGAGGAGGGAGGATGAGGAGGCAATCCAGTGGGAGGCCTCCTTGCCATTTGCCTGGATCACAGACGAGTGCACCCGAAACTGGTTAAGAGCGAGGTCATCAACCACGTCTTCGAGCGCCATCTCTTTCATAAACCCGATAGACGAGTGAGTGTCTAGTAAGATATGTCAAACTACCTAGTTGTTAATTAGTTCATAACTTTATAGGGTCTAAAATAACATAATGGCCTCTTGCAGCAAACATTGAGTACCCAATCTTTCTAAGGCTCCTTCGAAGCGGTCAGGGAGAAGGATATACTTTCAACGGCCCTAGGAAACAATGAGCACCCAGGTCGCACGTGAGGCCATGGGGTTTACGTGCAAACTGACCTACTAGATTCACCGTTAGATACATGGATAGGCATTTCCTCCACAAGCCGGGTTTATTCGTCGTGGGCTTTGAATACTTATTCGAACTATTCAGCCTCGATACCCTCGACATGTCACTTCTAAGATGCTGGACACTATAAGTGTGTACAATCAAGTTCTACATTCACGTAATACCGATAAATGTCATAACTCATTGCTTATGTATAGATGCATGATGCAAGAAGCTAAACGATCGCGAGAACCTATGAGTTTCCTCGATCCATAGTTGAACTCTGAGTAATGCATCACCCAAGACGCATCCTATGTCAAAAATCACATAACGATGGGATTGCTTGCTCAGGGCAACAAGGACTACATACTGGTGCCCTACAACCAAATGTAAGTGCTTCACTACTTGCTATACAAATTTCATTTGTACATTATACGAGACACGAACTTAGGTTTAATGACTATAGCGACATACATGAGTAGGTGGCACTGGATCCTTATAGTCATTATACCAAAGTGGAACAAGGTAATATACCATGATTCCCTACTCAACAACAATCACGACTTCACCCTTGTGAAAGAAATACTCAATAGGTATACTCATTTCTTCCATACATAACTCTATTATAGTCTTCCTTTGTTTGAAACGGCCGAGGATAACCTTTTGGAATCACGTAGGTCGTTCAACGCCTATGTTGCAAGGGGAGGGAGACACAAGGAATCGAGTGCCACACTGTAACACAGGACGTGATTGTCGATACCCGCTATAACACAATAATCCTATATCATACTTCATAATAATACATCTCGAACTGACTATACCTATATATGTAATTCTATTTTTGCAGTGCTACCAGCAACTACAAGGCCACCTATGTGCATTCTACGTTTGCCATCATATGCAGGAAATCATAAGTGCTAAGACGAATGATCCAGAGGTTTGTCAATCTCGTAATAATTATTTCCTAATTATCAATTTAAATATATATGCTTACTACTTTACTCCTCCTAGCCACAGGGTATAACAATTAAATCAAGTACATTCGATCTGAACGGACTCTTGAACGTTCGAGGACAGCTCTCCACCTTCATCATCATGATGCAGATCATTGACTCGAAAGGAGAGTTTCACTCCAACGACATCGCTTAATACATGTTCAAACAATTGATTCAATTGTAATTCACTTTGCGTGGTAATTCAATTATAACTCTAGCGACAATACATGAACATTCTTTTGTAATTGATTTTGAGTTGTAAATCACTTTGAGTTGTAATTTCACTTATCTGTAATTTATCTGTTTTCTACTTACTTATTTTCAGAGGGCGTGACTAGCATTTCCTAAGGCTAGCCGAAAAGCAAAAAAGAATATTTAGGTATAGAACGAACTACCACAGACGGTTTTGTAGTATAAACCGTCTATGAATGCCTACTATCATAGATAGCTACCACCAACAACTGTCTGTGATATGTCTGATATCATAGAAGGTTATTTTTACTAACCGTCTGTGATATGTCTCTAATCATAGACAGTTGGTACATATAACCGTCTGTGATGGCCGACGTATCACAAACGATTTTTGGTAGAAGCCGCCTGTGATAGTAGGCATTCATAGACGGCTTCAACCAAAAATCGTCTTTGTTGTGACTTATCACAGACGACTCAAAAACTGTCTACGATAACCACCTGTTATCACAAACATATAAATTTAGATGGTCAAAAAACTGTCTATGATGACGGTTTAGAGCAGTTCGTGATGACAATTTGTATATTAGTGAACGGATTGGACGATTTTGTAGTTCATAAGAGTAGATTAGAGACACTCTAAAGTTCAGAGAGTAAAATAATAGTATTTCTTTAGATCAACAACAACCGGTGGTTGTTGCAAGGGTATTAAAAATTGTTTAAATGCAAACAAATAAAGATAAATTCCCATTGACGTCCTCAAACTTCATTGGCTGTCCCTCTCTCGCACTCTGTCAGCCACCGGTGGTGAGGTCTTCGACACTTGGGCCCCACAAACGGCGAGGTGGAGACCTTGCTTCCTTTCCAACGCATGTCCAAGCCATGTCATCGACACCTGGTTCGTGCAAGTGCACCTTGTATTGCGTGAGACATGCTTCTTTCTCTCGCCTCACCATCTCTCGTCAATCTCAAAAAAAATGCTAGGTGGCAAGGCTTTAGATGCGGAACAATTTCTTCGCTTCACGTTTTGAAGGATTCCAAACAGTAGCAAAGACCTCACATCTTATATTCCTTTAAGAAGTCCAAGTGTAAGAAAAGTTTGAATAATTAGAGTTCCATGGCTTCAGTTGTTAATCCAGTTGCAATAATCGTTCCTCTTGGATGTGTTCCCTGTTCATACACGAAAATGAAGCTTCTTCAGTGTAAAAATGGTATTTGCGCCTTAACGTTAATTCGAACTAACGTTAGTAGAACCACATGTTTTGCTCCTAATTAAGTTCACTAAGCTATCTTGTATAATATATGGAAAATACTAGGCATTATATTAGCAAGAATTTCACAATGTTAGCTTGTAGGTTGGTGTAGTGTGAATGCCCAGCGTCTGATTTGGCTCCTTGTGAAGCACATGCTCGGTAGACGTTAGAAAGTAACCTAAGCATTAAAAATGAACGCAAACTAAGATCAATCTTTTGTAATTTACATGGTAGACTCTCTGTCTTTGGGAAGGATCACTAAACTATATTTTCTGGTTGGATCTTCACCATTGCTTCGCAAGATGATGAAAAGTTTCCCCTCACTTTCGTTTATATAGAAGTGGCAGGGCTCCTGTACGTCAAACGATAAGTTCCGCTTCGGTTATTAATAGGTTTTGTAGGCTGCTATTAATAGTTGAGAACAAGGCTAGTGATAGGCCGAATGTGATCGTTTTAAATGGGCCAACAGCTGATAATCAAATGAAGGGAGAACAACATAAAAGGGCCGTCAATGATAACCTCCTACCCTATTTTTTCACCCTGTTCTTTTCTCTCTATTTAATCAGCCCAGCCCGTCCCAGCAATAAATTAGCAAAACATGAGCAATCCCTGCAAGATTTCACGTGCGCACCACACAACAGGTCAACAGCAAAAGATTTACCAAGTTCCTCTCAAGGATCGTCACAAAACAAAAAAAAACTGAAAAAGGAGTTCCTATCAAGAAAAGAGCAAAGATTAGCTACCTGCAGGTACCTTAAGGCTCACAGACTACACGCCAGGAGATCAAATCCCGGAAAATTGTAGTAGAAAATCTACACAAACCACAGATCTGAGCTTTCCCTCATTCGCAAAACTCGAGACACCTTATACCACCGCAACCTTCGGAGTCCACTAATTCCACAACTAAATTGATCCAAGCTTTCCTTTAGACATCATTACAGCTGAGCAATGCTTTTGTCTAATCCACTAACATTGCCACATTGATCCAATACTTCTACTGCTTTCATTTATTCACTCCCTCCAGTAGTAAAAAATAAGTGTCGGTCAAACTACTTTAACTTTGATCAACATATTTCATGAATATTCAGATCGGCCATACGAAATTGGTACTTCTAGATTTGTCTCGAAAATATTTTCATGATACAATAATTTTCCTTTCTATAATTATATTACATTAAAAATCGGTGACACTAGTACAGAAAAAGGTCATTACAGACGGTTCAAAATCGTCATCACCAACGGTTTTCTGAACCGTCATGTCATCACGGACGATTTTTTAACCGTTTGTCTGAATAAGAACCGTCTGTGATAATTAAATTATCACAGACGGTTCTTGTTCAGAATCGTCTGTGATAGTTTTTTCTATTGCAAAAAAAAATCGGATTTTGAGCCAAACCAATTAATTGCTAGACAGTAGCTAGTTTCCATATGCAACCTCTAGCAAGACAACTAAAATCCAATTAAAATTCTAATGGCAAACACATTATAGGAAATAGAAATCAAAAGGTTTCACAACATCCCCTCCGAATGGAAAAAAAATAATAAAGTTACAAAGTTAAACTAGCTAGAAACAATCTGTGCCTCTAAGCTCCGGAAGAACTCATCAGCTTCTTGGATTGGTCTTGTTAGCTCCTCTATGTACCTCACCAGTATATCACAAACTGTTCTTGCATGTCGTCCGAGTTCGACTCAAGTTCGTCAGTAAGGAAGGAGTGACGACCGAAAACCTCCAGTGGCGCTCCAACCTTAGGTAACACAAGATTAAGATTTTTTTTTACAACAAACAGCCAACAAATTGTTTATGATTTGGGGATGTACACGTACCTTCTGGCAGTCTACCTCCTGCGGCAGATAAGGAGCTCCTTCACATCCCTCCTCCTCCTCCTCGTCGGTTGTGTCTCCTCGCTGAACCATGACGGGGAATCGAGGGTGGTCGCTGGAGCTCGGTGCGGGGAGGGAAGAGGGAGAGACTGATGGAAGATAAGGCTAGGGGGCTATAATATATAAGGACAGCGCCAAAACATTTTGCCTCCCGCGTACGCGTTCAAAATTTTTCGCCCTCCCACGCTGCGAATCACAGACGGTTTCATACAAAAACCATCTGTGATGACTGTAATACTTCACTGACGGTTTCATACAAAAATCGTCTATGATGACCGGAATTTTCCTAAGAGTAAGGAAAATTCCAAGTCGCAGACGGTTTTTAAGACAAACCGTTTGAGATGGGATACTTATCGCAGACGGTTCATGATAAGAATCGAACCGTCTGTGATACTTCATAGACGGTTCTTAATACGAATCGTCTGTGATATTAGTTCATCACAGATGGTTCTTAGCGTATCTAGTAATAGTGACGGTCGCACTGGTAAAACTATCTGTGATTACCATTAACACTGATGGTTTTGAAAAACCGTCTATGATGAGACGTTCAGTATTAATCTTTTTGTAGTAGTGTGATCAAATGTATGTTTCTGAGTCCATATTAGTGTTAAAAAGTGGCACTTGCTTGTGACTCGTTTGACGATTCACTCTGTAATAAACAACAATAATAAACCCATACAAAAAGAATTAGGGCAGAACAAGGCCATCTTCCTCTTGGGAGCTTTGGTACCCGGTCAAAGTGGTCCAACGAGAAAGGCCACAGATGGCCCGGTCTTCAAACTCATGCATGCATGCGTTCATGTCCATCCATCTCGTCGCGACTCGCCAGGTACATATACAAATCCATAGTATAGTGTTGCAGCAGCGGATGAGGCCACCAATTGAATATTTTCTGGCAAGTCACGGTTTGGCATTGCCTGTTCCAAAACTAGCATCTCGGATGTAACCCAAGGAATCCAGTCTGGCATGCATGTTTCCGATTTAGTTGAAAGACGTCTCGGATCTAAGTTGAAAGTCCAGACTTAAAAGTCCTTTAAATTGAAAGGTTTGACTTGAAAGCTTCGGATTACTCGACTTGAAAGGATTTTGGGCTTGAAAGTGTCAGAGTTCTTGAATTTGAAAGTCGATTTACTCGACGTGAAAGTTTAGACTTGAAAGCTTCGGATTTTTCTTGAAAGAGGAGGCTTGCGGGCGGGGGATCTTTTCCAACAAGCTTCGTGCCGACATAGAACCGCCCTTGGCATCAATATTCGATAACTAAAACTTGCACTATTCTGACAAACATACTACCGAACACTTAAAAAGCCACAAATCAATTTTTTCAACTTGGTTTTTCCTCCACCCTAGTCTGTAGCAAGATCTCAAGCCGGTCAGAGCTACGCACTCCCACCACCACGAGAAACAACTCAGCAAATCTTTGATCTTCATTTAAGCTTCTCTGTCACAAACAATCTCCACTGCAATTAAGCAAGCCAGCTTAGACAGCAATCCCCGTTCTTTGGGTTTCTTCTCTCTTTTTTTGTCGGACGTAAGCACGTGACGAGGAGAGGTTCTCTCTCTCTGTCTCTCTCTCTCTCTCTCTCTCTCTCGCAACTATATCCTCTACATTATCTTTCTTACAGCTAATCTTCTTTGCATATTGTGTAATCGTCGTAACCAACCTGTTCAGTGTGTCCACACTCCAGAATTTGTCAGCTCTACCAGCTCTGACAGTAGGTGGACTTAGGTTTTTTTTCACTCGACATTTTGTAGGGGTTGCCTGGACTTGGATATTAAGGCTTCGAAAGATCAGATTTTGTTAACCAAGAATCGGAGCCAAACTGTTAAGAAAAAACTTTTTTTTTACTAGTTTAGGATATAACTAGGATAAAACCAAGCATGAGAATCACATAACACTGCCCAAGCCAAATAACATATTCAAATCTATTTGCTAAAACTTACACTAAAACATTCTTTTCTGGGAAAAAATCTACCCATAAATTTTGTCACCCAAATGATTACTAGACCGCATGGTCCGCTTGGCCCAAAATAAAATGCACGAGGGTCCATTTAAAAATACTGTTTCAAAATGATTTGTTGATTGAGAAGTGCCGCTCTCACATGAATTATTTGACAAAACAAAGTGTGCTTTATCTCTATATAAATTAAATACTGAGCAACTTTCCCATGCAGGCCTGTGAATAGAGATGGTGTCGGATCTGGATTCTGAGAATCCAAATTCTCTGTGAAAACATTATTCTCTGGATTAGTAGATAGCACTCACAGATACGTTACTGAATCAATTCATACATGGTGTAGATAAAACCATACTATTTATTAATTAACACATCAGAGTTTACATAGACCTCATCAGGCCGGGTTTTACAAAAGGAGCCGAACAAGGCCAAAATGATTACATTACAAAAGTAACGGAAGCGACAACGGAAGCAAAAAGAGGTGAGAGCACATCTCTCCACAGGCAAGTGACTGGGGAAACCTGCGTGCTCCTGATATTAACCAAGGACTTGGATAATATTGGATTCACACAAGCACCAACGGAGTCAACTAGACTGGGATGAGACTAGAACAACTAAGACTAACTACGCTTCATCATCTCCTGGGCCTCTAGCTTCTGGATCCTCGTAGTATGCGTAGTCTTCAGGGTTTCCTGCTTCTGAGGGTTTTGGGGAAAGAGCGAGAATTAGCACAACTTCCGTGCTCGCGAGCCAACACACAATGCAATAATATACATGAAAAGCTAAACAAGGATGGTTCGGGTTCTTTTATTTGCTAAAGCAATATTTTCAATTAATCATATTTACAAATTCCTATCACTTAGCATTTTAACCAAAATGCATTTTATTAAAGAGAGTAATTGTGCAATATTTATTTCAGTAGAGGTTCCCTCTGTCGGAAACTCTACATATGCTTCATTTGATTGGAGCTTCCTCCAATTATTACCACCGCCGAGCCCGAAGGCTCAGGAAAAATCCAAACTCAAGGCTAGGTGAGCCCTCCACATTTTTCATACCACCCACAAAGGTTTTTGAAATAGATCTAACTCAAGTAAAGTTCCCATGTCCACCTTTGACCGTAGGCGCGACTGTTTAAACAGTTTAGACTCTGCAGAGGTTGTACACTGTACCCACAAGAGATAGTCATACTCATTACCCTACACGATTCCTTAGTTATGTAGTTGAGCGACCGTCACAGTAACCTTTCAAATTACTTTGCCCCTTCCATCATCTCACCCATATAGGTCGCGCTTGCGGTGGGTCCCATAAGTTGTGCGGGATGTTACCCCTACGACGAGTCATAGCAGGCACTTCACCATCGGTGTCCCTTCCTAGCTCACGCTTGCACGTCTTCACTAGTGAGATGACTTTTAGGGTCCAATAAATTTACTAGGCCAAGTTGCACTTTGCAGACTTATGGTTGCAGTTGTTTTACACGGGAGATCATGACAAGATTAAGTCCTTAGGGGTTATCTTGGTGATTTAATACTTACACCAAACTTCTTGGGCTTCATTAGCACCAATCAACATTATACCATTCATCACATCATCCGCCCAGATAGGAACAACAATTAGGGTTTTTGAGAAGTAAAATACATCAACTTAACCATCTTAGTCATTTCCCCACAATGACTGCCCAAAAACATTTTCATGTTTAAAGGATGATATTTGGGACATTTAATGTCCCGGTACTGAAGCAAAACTAGCATGTCGCTTAAGTACAACCTATAGCTAGTATTACCATATAGTTACTAGGGTGACATGGAATAAGGGATTAAATTATCAAAGGATGGTGTTCTAATTAATTAATCATCAAATGGGTATTTAACTATCTTAAGCTTTAACATACATTTGATTAAAGAGTTAAAGCATGCAATTTTGGTTAATTTAAATGAATGTAATTTGCATAAAATGTAGGATCAATATGATCAAAGTATTGACTCGCCTTGGATATAGGTAAGAGGATCTTGATATTCTTGGGCTTGATCAACTTGGAGATCCTCTGCGTCTTCGAATCCTAATCGGACGATCGTACCAGAAAAAGGCACAAACAAGCAAAGAGAGCAAATAAATAATAAAGAACAACAAATGAACTCCAAATTAAACAAGACCTATGCTATTAGCAAGATCTTGAATTAACAAGTTTTTAGAAACAAGTTCACTTGAATCTGAGTTACGACGAGGGAGAACGATTCTTCCGAAGATTGAAAAGAGAATTAAAAAGAGACAGAGAGGGTTGGGTGCACAGCATAGTGCCAGGACCGGGTTCACGGGCACATGGTGCTAGTTCACAGGAATAGGAAAAGGGGGGCCCACATGGCAACCAAGGAAAGGGAGGGGTTAAGGCAATGACAGGTGGGGCCAATCCCAAAATCATCCCCAATTCCATTCGGTTCTCAAAGAAGAAAAAGGGGAGCAGAGGACAGTGCTCGGCGGCATTTGGACGGCGGCGGTGCCGGCGGGTGAGGCAGCGGGGAGGCTAGCGGGTGGGTGGAACGGGAGCTCTGGAGGGTGGTGAACCCACAAGCGGTGGCAGCAGTGCTAAAAACGCACGGCGGCGGCAGCAGCACACAAGGGCGGCGATGGCGGCAACATGGGCTCATGCGGCGTCGGCAAAGCGGCGACGTGGGAAGGAGGGCGACGCACGCACCAGCTGCGCGGCAGCAAGGGGAGGCCGGTGGGATGACCCGGGTGGCCTGGGAGTGGCTGATCTGGTCCGGCGGTGGCGGCCATGGACGAAGGAGGAAGGGCCACGGCGGTAGCTTGTCTCGGCGGCGGGGAAGGCGAAGGGAAGAGGGGAATGGCATCCTTGCGTCGTGGGGCTTCTCGCCATGCAGTCGACCAAGCAAGGCGCTCACCGGAGCGGCGGCAAGGCGGCGAGGCGTAGCGGCCAAAGGAGTTCGGGTGCGGCGGCTTCGGCTCCGGCGTTGCTCGGCGAGGAAGGAGAAGCAATGGAGGGGGAGGGGAAGGAGGAGGTGGCTGGGGCCCTCTTATAGGCGCCGGGCAAGGAGGGCTGGGAGGAGCCATTGAGGGAGTCGTTGAGGAGGCTCGAGCGCTCGTGGGGTGGCAGTAGTGGCGCAGGCACGCACGTGCGCGAAGCGTAGCGCGTGGACGGGACGAGACGGTGCAGGCGGCCTTGTGGGCAGGTGAGATGGCCAGGGCGCACGCGTGCGCAGTGGCAGGGAGCCGTTGGTCTTGACAGAGCACCCAAGGGGAGAGCGAGGGAGGTTCTCGGCGGTGCGGTGGCGTGCGCAAGCGGGGTGGTGGTAGCAGGCGCTCGTGGCTGCCAAGAGGCGCAGCGAGGAGTGTTGGAGGGAGCCAGGGAGGCATGCTGGTGCAGGCGGCGTCGCAGAGACTCGGGCGCAGCGCCGAGGGGACAGGGAAGCACGATGGCGTAGGGGCCAAAAGCGGCACGCACAGAGGGAGGTGGCGTGTGCGCCAGAGAAGCAAAGGGGGAGGAGGCGCTGCTTGGAGGAGGAAGGTGCCAGGAGGAAAGGCTAGGGGGAAGACGACGCGGTCCCGGGGCTGGCTCGGGCCAGGAAAGAGGCTGGGGGGAAAGAAAAGGAGGCCGGGCAATGGGTTGGGCCGGAGGGAAAAAGGAGGCCCGAGTGGGGCCGGAGAAAATGGGCCAGGCCCAAGAGAGAAAATGGGCTAAGCCCGAAAGAAGGAAAGCTCGAAGTTCAAAAGGGGGAAGATTCAAACTTGAATTTGAATTTCAAAGGTCAAGGGCAAACACAAACCTGAGCTAAAAGGAGAAAGGAGGTTTTCGAAAATAATTTGCTAATTTGAAATACGAACAAAAAACGAAAGCCGAAAATAATTACTATTTTCATTTTCGAAAACGGGATGTCACAGATGGAGAGCTCGTTAACATCACAAAAGAACATAAGTTAGGGAAATACTCCCTTTGATTGCATATTTGTGTTGTTTTGGACACGAGTGTGGTCTATAAGATGCAAGGTTAACCATTAAGTTCAATCATAATGTGTTTGCAAAATACATATGACACTATAGTACTCCCTTCAGTCTATTTTACAAGGTCTATTTTGACCGGGGCACAATGTTTAAGAAAAGAGAAAATTCACAACATTTCGCTGAATAACTATATGATTCACAATATGTCACTTATTGTGAGGCTAACATGTACATGTCAGTGAGACATCAATGGAATATAGTGAATATACGAAGTTATTCAGTGAAATATAGTAAATTGCCCCAGACGAAAACTTAAGAAAAATCGTATTTTGAGGAATCCAAAGAGAAAATGACTTGAGTTCCCTTCCATTTATTGTTATGATGGGATGAGAGGTAATAGTATGTGCAGGTGGTCATGCATAAATACTTAGGCCCTGTTTGGTATGGCTCTAACTTCTAGCTTCTTAGTTGGAGTAGATGGAGCTGTGCCAAACGGGCTAACTCTATAAAACTATTGGAGTTGGAGTAACGTGGAGTAGAGTAGCCCTCTAGTACAATTTGTAGGAGCAGGTAAAACCTTGCTCCAAGTAGGGAGCTGTGGACCAGTAAAATAAAATACCCATTGGAGTTGAGAGTATTTACCCACAAATTGCCACTAATATACCCTACCAACCCGCATTTCCAACCCTTCACCTTCACCTTCGCCCCTCTAACTCCTCTTGCCTGTCACGCCCCCAACCCCATTGTCACCAAGAAAACCTTCGCCTCCCTTGCCCATTTGCAGCCCCCAACCCCTTCGCCTCCCTCGCGCATTCGTAGCCGGTGCTCATCCCCTCGCCCGTTCGCAGCCGGCCAGGGCGTTGGGCGCCTCGTCCCTGACGACGGCTCTTCCTTCGCGGCCCGATCCTCTGGGATCTCCCCGATGGCGGTTCTTCCTCCCCCGGCCCTCGGCGGCTCTTCCTCCCCCGGCCCACGGCATCTTCCTCCCCCGGCCCTCGGCATCTTCCTCCACGATCTCCCAAATGGCGGCTCTTCCTCCCTTGGCCCTTGGCGGCTCTTCCTCCCTCGGCGGCTCCTCTATCACGACCCGAGCCTCAGAGAGGTCCGACGCCTGTCCCAGGAGCACCCCGAAGGGAGGTCCTCTGATAGTCCGGAACTCAGGGAGGTCGAAAGCCTGACCCAGGAGCACTCCGTAGGAGGTCCCGAAATCCCTGTGCACAACTGAGCTAGTCCCAAGGACCAACGGCTAGCTCACACAGTGAACAAAAGTGATAACATCCATCAACGTAACTTTATTAAAATAATAATAGAGTTGATTACAAAAGGGACATACAGACAACAAGAACAAAATACAACGAAAGCAAAAGCAGGAAGGCCACACGACTTGCCACAGGCAGTCGTCTAGAGGTCACAGCCTAGACGTCTCAGTCTTTAGGGTCCTCAAAGACGTCCTCTCCTGCTCAAACATGTCAAGCAAGAGTGAGCACAACAACCGTGCTCGCAAGTCACACCCGTCAAGTAACAGATTGAATGCATGCATACAAGGATGTCCCAAGGGAGGTCTTATAGGGTTGTCTTTGCATAAAGCCAAGTTTCTTTCCAAATACATGTACTAAGTTCCAAAGCAGTTATACAATAACTAAAATTTATTTTCTAAATCAATTTTATAGTCGGATAACATTCATCAACAAGTGGTGAAGGATACCCTCCTATCACAAGGCTCCCAGTCCGAACCCATTTGGATAGACATCCAAAATCATTTCAAAGAGGTCTTTTGAAAACAAAACCAACATCTAACTTAGAGCAGCTTTGCCAGCATGTCCTTGACTGCGGACACGGCTATTCGAATAGTTTTACACTCTTCAAAGGTGTACAGCTTTACCCACAAGACATGACTTCTCTAGTTTGTTTGGCATCCGTCGATGGCACCACTCACTACCGATGCTAAGTGGTCTAGAGCTCATGAAAAGGCCTTTACGATGCACCATCCCACCGCAGTCCCCCATCGCTAAGGTTTCGCCCCCTGCGGATAGAAACCCGCAGAGTTCTTGGCCCCCTCTTGCGCCAGGTGGGAATGAATAAAAGTAGGTCATCAAGACACCCACACAACCGAATGGAACGACCATGGTGGAATATTTCAAATTAGTCAGCCAGGTCCTCCCCATTTCTAGACATGTGGTTGCACGGTGAGGCATGGCAAAAATACACTCGAAGAATGATCCTTAACTGACCTGGGTGACTTCCATAGAACCCTGGGCATCAACCATAAAAATGGATCGATCCCGTGCATGAACATGCACCCATCTAAACAGCCCGTTCGCCCAAGTCCAAACCAATTTTCCTTTTTCTTTGCTTTTCAAAAATATTTGCAAACTACCACGACAACCCAATGTCATGGATTAAAACATTTAGACAACATTGGTCTTTTGGCAGTAAAACTTCCCAAATCAAGATTTTTAGTCTAAGCTTGACTAAGCACAGATTTTTGAAACGTGCTAGTTCATACTAATGTACCAACTAGCGCTTTACTATGGTGACAACGGGAGCTCGAAACAATAATCAAGTTTGGATATACAAAGGAATCAGGAATAACTATCAATTTAAAACAGGGATTTAAATTACTTGAATTCAAATAAGCATGCAATAATAATTTGAAGCAGAAATTAAATAATTTGAGATACTGGGTTCAATATGATAAAGGGTGCAACTTGCCTTGCTCGAAAGCTTGAGGGTCTTATTCTTCGAAGTACTCGGGCTCCCCAGAGTCTTCGAACTCTACACGTGAAAACGAAGTGAATCTAAAAACCAAATAAATTCCAAACAAAACGAACTAAGACCAACAGCAAGGAACGAGCTCTCAGGAGGAGGTCCAACTAGCTGGGAGGAGGTCCTGAGGAAACGACAAAAGGATACAGGAGGTCCTGCGGAGGTCCTGGGAAAACAACAAAAGGATACAGGAGGTCCTGAGAAGGTCCTGAGGAGGAGGTCTTGGGAAAAGCACAAAAGGATACAGGAGGTCCTAAGGAGGTCTTAGGAAAACGACAAAAGGATACAGGAGGTCCTGAGGAGGATACGACTACTCAAAGTGGTCGCACAAAGAATACAAAGGAAATGACTATGCAGCGTAGTCATAAGAAGGAATACGACTACGCAACGTAGTCGTAGGAACAAGGGAAAGAACAGGGCACGAAGAGACTCACCAAGGCCGAGAAAGAGAGAGAGGGGGAGAAAGAGGCCGGAGAAGGCTGGAGGAGGACGGCGATGGCGGCGACGGCGACGATGATGATCGAAGAAGGCGCAGTGCTCCGGCAACCCTTGGTGACGAGGCAGTTGAAGATGGCGCAAGCTTCAACAGACTCGTTGGCAATGAAGCTTGAAGCACGAGAGGACTGGCAAGAGCAAGAGAATTGGCAAAAGGTGATGATAAAGGGCTGCTCAGGCTTATATAGCCAGGAGAGAGTCACTGGAGGACTCAGAGGTGCACATGATCAAGGGCACGTGTGACAGGACAAAGCATGCCAAGAAGGTGAAGGAGATGATGGGAGGAGGTGCTGCAGAAGTGACAACATTAAATCCGACACAACAACATTTAATGCGCAAGGACAAATGTGTCAGCAATTACACAACGAGAGGAAGGAGAAGGTGAGCAGGACTGACAGGTGGGGCCTGGTCAAAGCTAAACAGGGTGGTCAAACCAAAGGGGAGGTCTTGACCAAAGGGTGTCACGTGACCTAGGGGATTTCGTGACCAAATGGTGGTTGTGACCCAAAGGGTGTCACGTGACCTAGGGGTGCACGTGACCAAGGGGAGGTCTTGACCACAGGAGGTGGTCTTAACACAAGGGATGTCACGATAAAAGGGGAGGTCGCGGCCAAAAGGGTGGTCGCAGTACAGGAGGGTGGTCTTTGCAAAAAGACCAGGACTACCCGGAGGTCTTGGACAGAAGGGGAGGTCCACACAAGGGAGGTCTAGACTCTCGGATCCAAACGAAGGGATGTCTGGACCCTCAGATCCAAACGAAAGGTGGTCTAAGGGTGAAAGAGCTGGGCCGAGGGATGCACGGAGCGAATAGGGAAGGGGAAAAACAACACCAGAGAACTCCAACAAACTCAAAAGAAACCGAACTAATTTAGTTGAAGTTTGATTTAGTCATTTAAAACTCTTTTTGAAAACTTAAGTTAAGCTTTGAACTCTCATCAAAACCAAATGGTTCTTTTTATTTTGAAAATTAAAAAAGACTTAGAAAAAACCGGGATGTTACATCCTCCTCCCCCGGCCCTCGGCATCTTCCTCCCCCGGTCCTCAGCATCTTCCTCCACAATGGTGGTCCACCCTCAGCATCTTCGAGGTAAGCCACATCTATGACCTAAAACTCATAATATGATGCAATGCTTGCTACTAGAACTCATGTGAACCGAGCTGTTGGGATTGATTTGTTCTGATATTTGGAATGTGAACTGAGATGTGGTTGTTCTCCAGATTAATGGAAATAGGATTTGGAGACAGTCAGATTAATGTGAATTAATTTAGCCTTCTACTGTGAATCTAAAATTGGAGACAGTCAGATTAATGAGAATTAATTTAGTCTTATGTTGTGGTTATTCATGAATAATCATTGATTTTACAGTATTGATATGCCAAAACAACAGTGATGATATTGTTTGAAACAAGAAACCTAGAATGATATAATTTGTCAGAATCAAATTCTCTTTGATAGTTAAACAATCTAGTAACAAACAACAGATTGCCCTCACTGTTGATGGAACAACTATCTAGCAATGGAAAGGGCTGACTATAAATGACCCTTAAATGTTGATGGAACAACTATCTAACAGATTGCCCTCACTGTCGATTATTTATTTGCCAATCCAAGTCACACAAAAAAGGCACTCTGACTGCCATGTTCTTGTATGTATGTATGGTAACCTTGCACTAATCTCTAATCTTCTGCGATAAAAACATTTTCATGAAACTACAAGAAGCTCTTGGGCTTGATCATGATGAGGTGCACCGCATAATTGAATATGAATTTCTGGCATTTCCCTTGCTATATTTACCCTCTAGAAAAAAAATCCCTCTACATTTGGCATCAATCCAAATTTCTCCGAAAGATGACCAAAGTATGTAAAAATGACCTCCCACCAATCATGAATAGAGTTGTATACGTCCTTAAAGAACATACTCTTATGCCTCAGAGAAGCCTATGCATCAAGACAAGCCAGGTGAGAAGATTCTACATCAAGAAAAGCCAATTGAAGAGCCAACCGAAAAGGCTGTTGAGAAACTTGATGAAAAGCCTGATGAAAGTATCTCTATTTCATCGTCTGAGCTAAAGCAGGAGGAAACTGCCTCACTTGCTGATGGAAGCACTACAGACCCTAAGGAAGATCATGTGGAGTCTGCTACTATTGTCATTCAGTCTGGCATGAGAACATACATTGTATGTTGCAATGCTTTATCGTCTAGTGATATGTTTACTACAATTACTTCTTTGTTAATGTTATTTTATTTACATGACTGCAGGCAAGGCAAGAACTATCAAACCACAAGGATCTTGTGAAACTGCAAGCTGTAATACGTGGGCATCTAGTTAGGAGGCAGGCTGCAGAATCATTACAATGCCTGCTTGCTATTGTTAAAATGCAAGAAGATAGATCAATGTTAACGTACGAGAGGCGGGCAAGCCTAACAGAATTGTAGAAGCTGAATTGGGCGAGTTGCCCTTGGATGTTTTATTCTTTTCATTGTTGTCGTTTGATGTAGTGGTCTTCGCACTTGGAACAATAGCTTTGATTAATAAAGATGGGGAGAATTGTGAATGATATCTCGTGCCTCCTTGCCTCTGTTATGGACTTTTGTTATGATACTCATTAATTTTTTTTAAAGAAGATACTCATTGAATTATAACCTTTGTTATGGACTTTGTATGTTTATGTATGTTGTATTTAATTTTTTTCAATTCAAAATTTTGAATGTGGGCGAAAAAGATGGCACTACAGGGTATAACATGGCCAAAAAAAAAAAAAAATAAAAGCACACAATATGATGGAAATCAACTTATTAAACTATTATAAGTTAAGCAATAAAAAAAATTACAAGTCACAAAACAAGAGTAATGCAATCTTTTTACAATGATTCTTCTCATTTATAGAGTTGGAGCCAATTTTCTAACCAAACACCAACTCAGACTGCTCCAACTTCTCATAGGAGTGGATCCAAGAGTGAAGCTGGAGTTGGAGCTGTAAAAACTTGAAGCAAAGCTATACCAAACAGGGCCTTAAGGGAGAGAATGGAATAAATAGGGGGAAGAAAAAAATAGCATTAAATCTAGACGCACACCTTATATTTGAACTAGATTGAAAAGCTACACGTCTTGTTAAAAGGGTACAGTGAAGTTATTTTTTATGTTGAATCTACTAGTATATTTTCATTATACTAATTTAGATATTTTTACTTATGATAGTAGTCAAAATTTAAAAAGTTTAACTATACATTAATTCTCCAAAAATAGTGTACATTTATACATGGAGAGGGTAACAACGCAAAAAAACTTTTACTACTAAATGACATCAGAATTGCCAATTATTATTATGGAAAATAACATGGACATAAAAAAAAAATTCCATTTGAAATATTTGAAAATGACGCAAATACCACTCCCTTATTTTCGTCCCACAACTTTGGCCGTCGCCTGCATTAGCAGCTACCGTCCATTTAGTCCCTCTCATCGTCACTTGTGCAATCACCGAAGAAATTCTCTTCTTAATCTCCATAAGTCAACAATTACAACAAGATGCCTACACCTCAGGAAAGAGAGGGAACTACTCAAACATACCTCGACGAAACAAAGAAGAAAGGCTCTAGAACCTCGGCATTAGTTGGCAACTAGAAGGGAATCAGATGATCTAATCCCAACTAGAGTGCTAATTACCAGGCTAAACTTAGACAAATCCTCACCTAATCTACTAGAAAGTAGAACCCTCAAAATCTTGACGAAAATCGAAATTGAACTTCGGAACTTGGATGCTCTGGACAAGGGTGGATGCTCTGGACAAGGGGAGGGCATCTGCCTTTATATGGGTCGGCGCCCAGGGTCGCACCGGTGGGCGCCCAAACGGCGCTGACTAGTACTAATTTTTTTATTAATTAATCTTTTATTAATTTTATTTTAAAGCAAACCTCCGACGAACTTTATTTCCAATTCTGACCTATTCGGTCACATCACCACCCGTGGTCTTCACAAAACAACACTGTCACACCAGCCCGTATCTAGGTAAGCTCTTGTCACGCTATGACCAGTGGCGTGACAGTGTTGTTTAGTCACGCTATGACCAGTAGTGTGACAAAAAAGTGCTATTTAGCGAATTTATCCTATGGCGTGACAGTGTTGTTTTGTCACGTTATAGGTAGTGACGTGACTAAAGGAGTCAGAATTGAGAATAAAGTTTGCCGGGGATTAACTTTAAAATAAAATTTTAAAAATTGGTTAATTAATAATAAAAAAAAAGTTCACCCGTACTCCGTCTCGTAATCTCCGGTAGCTTCTCCCCTTCTCTGATATGTGGTCCCTTTCAGATTTGAGTCGGTTTCCCTTTTGAATTCGCGTTTCTTTCTTTTTCTGATTTTCCTTTCTCTGGATTTCTCCAAATAAAAGCCTTCCAGAAGCTTCTGGAATAGATGGGACACTTGGCATGCTGCAAGTCAGCGACGGGGGTGGCGCTGACCTCTGGTAGTAGGCCCCACCTGCGTAATCTTCTGGAATATGCCTCCGTGAATTTCCATAATTGCATTTCATTATTTTCATGCATTTTCGACTTGATTTCGGGCTCTTTCCGCAAAACAGGATTCCGAACGAAATATTTCTCGTCGAGGGTGGTTAGCCGTGATAAATAATAATTTTGGCATTATCATACCATAAAATATTGGGTTGTGTGTATCTTTGATGCAGAGGTCTGAAGGAGATTTTCTCTTCTATTATCTAAAAAAATACCATAAAATATGGAAAATTGAGAGTCGAAAAAATATGAATACTAGTCACGCGTTCGTGCATTGCAACGGAAACTCATACTTGCACTAAAATTTTAGTACGTAATGCATACTAATCGTATCTGAAGCATACTATTCACTCGAATGTGCATTCATCGAATTTTCAAGCCGTTTCCTCGAAGAGAGGAGAGGAGGAGGGTAGCGTGAGAGTGGGAGGTGGGCGACGCGGGTGGGGAGCGTGAGAGTGGGAGGTGGGCGACGCAGGTGGGGACCATGAGAGTGAGAGGAGAGGGAGGGCGAGCGGACGACACGAGAGTGGGAGGTGGACGGGCGGGTGGGGAGGAGGGAGGGTGGCGTAGGCGCTAGGGTTGCTGTTACGCGAAGCGATTTAGGCTCTTGGTCCTTTTGCTCTCCGATCCAACTGACGTGAAAGATGGTAGAAGGACGAACGACTATCAACTCTAATTTTTAAGTAGTAGAGATTGAGTGCCAACAACCAACCAGTGAAAGCCACGGAAACTTTTAAAAAAGACACCTGATTATTCCGGTTTGCAGTTGTACCCTTCCACCTTGTAGTGACTAGTGACCTGGGCAACCAATGGTTCCACACTTGCACTAAATACCATCCCTGTCTCTTATTAAGCTAAGTTCCCCAATAGTAGATAGTATGCCCTTTGCTTAGGCAGCCTCAACGTTTGTATGCTTATGATTCTCAAGATCAGACGTATTGTTTTTAGAACACGCAAAAGGTCTGCGTGTCTTTGCATTAAGAATGTATATGGTTCAATAAAACGACTCTACGAAAGAACGGAAGAGAACAAGACACAGATGCGCAAGGAAGAAAGAAGAGAGAAGACATTTAGATTAGGACCAAGAGAACAAGACACAAAGGCTTTCGTTGGTTGGATCCAATGACAACGACGTGAATCGTATCTCTCTTTGGAGGTATCACTACGGAGACTGACTCATCATCATCTCTTTACTGCGCAGCTGCTGTTCGTGTGTGGACGATCTCCTGGTTTGTCCCGGAGGCGGGGCTAGGTGGTCTTTTTTTTTGCTAGCCTTTGCATGATACTTTGTTTGTCATTGTTAGCTTTTGGTCATTTTTTTTGTTTTAAACTTTTAGCTGATAGTGGTATAATAGCTGTGTACATCTCTAACTAATACACAGACCGAAAGTTGTACTTTCGTTATCCAAAAAATATAGATTCGGACTGAAGGAAAAAAAGATGCTCAAGATTAGTCACCGCAGCTAAGGTGATCCGTTTTAGCACTCTAAATTAATGCAATGTGTTCCTCTATGATGTAACATCTCTTTGACCAAAGTCGGTGCTCCAGAACCGACGAATTGGAGCTGCATGTAGAGGGGGGAGTTTTCATGAACACTCCCATCATTTTCTTCTGTTGTAGCTGGTTGTGTTTCTGCGTTAGCTTTGTAAGCGGAAATCATAATATTACATTCTTTTAGCACAATTTGATTCAGCACAATTTGATTCAACAAAGGATTAGTAATATGCATACCTCATTGAAGTCGAGAATTTTTTTAAAAAATAATCTATTTTTTATTCGAAATTTCAAAAATATTCCGGCGATTTTTTTTTATGGAAATGTACGTCTATTGCCCAATGGTTGGGCGATTGAAGTGGAATCGCCGAACAGTTGGGCGATGGTTCTGTCATTTGAACCGTCAGGGCGATTGAAATTGAATCACAAGATGGGGCGATCAAACCATCGCCCAAACCTTAGGACATTTACGCTGCGATACCTAACAAATGGGCGACAGTCCATCGCCCAACCATACGGCGATAGGAGGTCCAGTCGCCCAACCCTAAGGCGATAGGAGGTCCAATTGCTTTTTACTTTTTAATTATTGTTTAATTGAGTTGTAATGAATATTATATTTTGTAGGTGAATTAAATTTAGCAAATCTGATTGTATCATGTTATTTATTTTGAAAATAATAGTGTTGTGACGATGTTGGTTGGTCTGCATTTGTTATTTTCGTACAATATCATGGGTACGAAATTTGTCGACTTCATAATAACATTTTTGATCGTTGTATATTGTTGCGGGCGGTAAATTTCGTTGAATTTTGTGAGGATGATTGAGACAGTAATGATATGTAAGTACAAAGGTAAGTGATATTACGATGCGCGAGGGAGTCTCTCCTCGATGAATTCATCTGAACGTATATGCGTATGTAGGCACGTAGTTGATGTCGTACTTTATGGAGCTTATACGAATATGAGTGAAGAAATTTGAAGAACGCTCGTTGTGATTATGAAGATGCCCTAAAATATGGAGGATTCAATGTCGGTGCGAATGGTTCTTTTGGGATTCCACTAGAAGAGGCATACTTGGAATATAGTCTTGCTTTGATGGGTCTCCGAACCGTAACTACATTAGAGTCCACAGATGAAGCACGTTACACGTAGTCACATGGCATGATGGTTCGCTAATTGCTTTAGTCATCCTCGCTACTACTACGGTACATTGTGACACAAGCATCCGGACCATGTAAGTATACATGTCTTTAGGGATAGTAAAAACATAGGGGTAGGACGGGGACTACTACGTAATGACCTAACCTCATCTGCGTGGACGGGGCCATTTTCCTTCCTTGCCATTTCGGCGTTGAACTCCTCCGCCTTCCCTTCCCTTGTCACGGAGTGTCCACGTCGGTTTGGTATATCAAAGTCGTCCATATCCTGCGATTCCATGATGTAAGTGCACCGTATATTTAAAATTGTAAGAAGGATTTACATTCTTCATAACTCACGCTCGTCGACTGGATTACGCCGGCGCATCGGATCTGTTGGGCGGCCGGGCTCAGCCGCATGAGCCTTTCCCTTGCCCTTGTCGCGGGACTGTCCACGTCGGGCTAGTATGTCGAAGTCATCTATGTCCTGCGATTCCGTGATGTAAGGGCACCGTATAGTGAAAATGTAAGAATGATGTAAATTCTTCGTAACTCACGTCGTCCATACGGATTACGCCGGGCGACAGATATCTGTTATGGCCGGTCAACCGCATGAGCCTTTCCTTGCCTTTTGTCGCGGATCGCGCACGTCGGTCGGTATGTCGAAGTCATCCATGTCCCGCAATTGTATGATGGATGTAAGTACACCGTGCGGAAACCTTACGTAATAAGGATGTAAACTCTTCATAATCGGCGTCATCGATATGGATTACGCCGGCGAAGTCTCGGGCTCCTTGGTGACTCCTCAACAGGTCCGATGCGTAAGGTTTCCACCGCACGAAGTTCTCGCCCGCACCGAATAGTTTAGCATGTACCTGGCTGGATGAATGCATCGTGCGTACATCTCCGCCGTCGATCCATTGGAAGAAGTGGCGGCGCATCTCGGGCGCCATTACGTGGGATGAAGTTAAAATTTGAAGAATTCAACGTTGGGAGAGGAAAATCGATATCGTGAAAGAGACGCTTACGATATAGTGCCCGCATGTGTAGTACGCCAGACGCGGTGTGCAGGTGTGTGGTGAATGATCTCGCCGGTTAGCCACACACACACACCGCGGATCGGAAAACGTGGTGGTACTAGAGCATCTTTCATTGATTTATCCGGGTATTGCTTCTTTGTTTCCTCTTACGCTTAAGCGCTTTTATACGCAACATCTTCACGTAGAAGTGTCTCGAAGAGTCCATAGCTGGGTATCTGTTGTGTAGTGTTGTGTAGAGTTGGGTTTGGTTCAACCCCCTTTTATAAGGCCCATGGTTGGCATGGTGTGGTTAATTTCATGCGGAGCAGAGAGTCCTGTTTTTTAATTCTGAAAAGCTGAGGAGGTAGAGTGTTGTCATGTCCATCTAGAAAGCTGGCGAGGCATAGTGTTGTCATGTCTTACTTTGTAGTGAAAGTCATGCCTTGCTTTGTGGAGTCTTTGTCTTATCGGTCTCGAAAAGTCGGCGAGGCGAGTGTTGTCACGCCTTTCTTTGCGAGTCTTGTCTTTTCGGTCTTAAAAGTCGGCGAGGTGGTCGGGGTTGTCAAGTCGATCTGAAAAGCCTAACCCTAAACCTAAACCCTAAACCGTACAAAGTGTCTCCTTTGGTCTTATCATCGCGCAAAGCGCCTCGTGTGGTCTTGTCATCGCGCAAAGCTGGCTGTGTGGTCTTGTCACCGCAGAAAGTCGTCTCCTTCGGTGTTATCATCGCGCAAAGCTGCCCGTGTGGTCTTGTCATTTGCGCAAAGCCGCCTGTGGTCTTATCACTGCAGAAAATGTCTCTCTTTGGTCTTATCATCGCGCAAAGTCGCCCGTGTGGTCTCATCCATCGTGCAAAGCCGCCCGTGTGGTCTTGTCACTTTAGAAAGCCGTCTCCTTTGGTCTTATCATCGCGCAAAGCTGCCCGTGTGGTCTTATCATCGCGCAGCTACCCCGTGGTCTTATAAGTCGCATAAACCCGCTTTGTTAGTCTCCCCAGCGGCCTATAAAATGCACGCCCACGCTCAAATTAGGACCACTCGACCCTTCAAACCGTAGGAAGAAGAACCTTCTCCGTTTTACAGTAACATACGATGGCAGACGCCCAGGGACCAGTCCAACCGGGGTCACCGAAGCGGGACCTTCTCCCCGAAAGGATGGAGGACTTCGGCCCTAACCACCGGTTGATGCCGAACAAGCGTGCTCAACCTAAGTGGCGAAATGCGGACACGGGAGGACGCTATCGTCGCGAGTCATAGACGGCCCTTTTGATGGTGGACGGCGTTTCTTCCGATGCCCATACTCTGGGGTAAATAGTTTTGTTTATGTTACTGGTAATACATCCTCCATACAAACCGTCCCTTGTAGCAGATGGCGAAATGCAACTTCACCCGCTGGATCGATCCTCCCCATGAAGGACATTTTCCATTTGATGCAATATGTAATCCCTATGCTCTCCTTCATCAGCCTGTCCTGTAGGCTCACCATGCGGTGCCCGATCTTTCTCTCCTGTATGTACCGCGTTGGGCTTATCACAAGCAACATTCTCTGAACTCTTCGTAACACAGCCATCCGGGTCCTCTTCTTCACCAACATCTTTGGCCCGAGCCTCCGCAACACCATGATGATATCCGCAGGGGCCCTGCCTGACTTCTTTGGGCATGGTTGCACAAGTATCACACACTCATATCCACGGCACCGACATCCTTCTATAAAGCCCTTCCACACTGCCGTGCGCATCAGTCTTCTCAACTCCTAGCTGATGTTCGTGGGAGACCGGCTCCAAAGCCCTTGTATGTCGACGCTGCACACCTCAGGGTTCAAAGAGAAGCTGCGGGTCAGCCAGTGCTTCACATCTTCGATTCATGCATTCTCGCCGTCCGGGTGTACCAGAGTGGCTTGCCGAAAACTGCTCAAGTCAACACCGCACGGACCTTCACGAACGGTGCCAACACCGTAATGCACTTTCAATGTAGTGGGTACAGGCATGACTTATTGTATGGTTGCAAATATTTCCAACATTGCAATTAGTCAGCTCGCAACGCACGACATGCAAGTACTGCTACATTGTAATTTACATTTGTAAGGCCCTTCGCCTATCGTCCACAACTACACGACAGCATGATCAAGACGTCATTCATTCCCTAAGGCAGAGGCCACAATGAACGTGTAGTACGATATTCAGATTCAACTTGCAAACCGAGCTATTCCATAGCAGGCATTATTCGATTCGGACGCTAACTTGCAATCCGAAATGCTACAAGTGGCATTCCGGTCTTCTACCAATTACGTAAGTCAGTTAGTTCATACTAATTTACTTGTACTAATTAGTTTATACAAATAATTCATCCTCCTTATGCGCTCGGTCACGCATTATTCACCCAATAATAGTCGGCCACGCACATACCGACACTACTACAATACATCTCACAAACAAAGACTAATAATATCGCCTCACGACTATTTTTTCGAACTAAAGTTTTTATCGCTACTACGTACATACAAATCAACAACATTTCGATTTTCTACTTTTTTTTTCTCTAACCACAATTTCCTACTAAAAGTGCTACTATACTACTCATTTAACTAAATAAACTATTTACCTACCCAAAAAATACACTACAAAATACACTTACTTACAAATCAACAACATTTCGATTTTCTACTTTTTTTTTCCTAACTACGCTTCTCTGGCGCTACTTATACCTACTATTTTAACTAACTAAATACCTACTTAAAAAATACAATACAAAATAAGTCAAACTTACCTCGCAATCCAAGTTTTCCTCCTCTTCTCCTCTCCTCCCCTTCTCTTTTTCCTCCCTTTTCCTCTCCTCTCCCTTCTCTTTTTCCTATCCTCTCCCTCTCTTTCTTCTCCCGTAGCCGCGACTGTTTATGCTCTGTGAAATGAATCGGCCGGGGACATGCATGTCAAGATATATAGGCAATCCAACACCGCACCGTTAGGCGTCGAACATCGTCAGTCGTTGACGGTTATGATCGATCCTATCGCCTCAACGATGCGGCGATCAGAATCATGTCGCCAACGGTCCGGCTTCAGGCGCTTTTAAAGCCGAACGGTTGGGCGATAGGCTTTGCGATACCAACCGTTAGGCGATAGGCTCGAGTCGCCCAACCATTGGGCGACAGACGTATATTTCTGTAAAAAAAATATCGCCAGAATATTTTTGAAATTTTGAATAAAAAATAGATTATTTAAAAATAAATTCTCGAAGTCGCTCGATCCAACCACTTACCGCGTGTAGTGGTACCTTTTCCATGCGATGTAGGACACCATTGTGGAGTGTTTTCTGTTCTCTCTTCCTTCTCCTTTCAGTGTTCCCTTGATGATCAGGGAACTCAGAACTTTTCACACTACAACACGTAGGAGCTACGGAAATAGCAAAGTCAGCCTCGGAAGAGATTTTGAGGCTAACAGTGCTTGCCTCGTGTACCCTTGCCACAAAAAGTATTCCGAGGCAAACAGGCTGCCTCTGCATAAGTACATAATCGAGCCCATGGCGAGATGCGTCGCAATAAACGTCGAAGTTCTTGTGAATATCCGGCAGAGTGAGCACAAGAGCTTTTGTCAGTAGTTCTCTCGGAATCTGAAAACTTTCTTCACACTCGGCTGACCATTCAAACTTCTTCTCCTTCTAAAAAAGTTGGGTCATTGGTCTCGCAATTCTGGAGAAGTTTTCGATCAACCGGCGGTAGTAACCGCTAGTCCGAGAAAACTTCAAATGTTAGTGACGCTTTTAGGCTGACCCCAATTTAGTACATCTTGTGCCTTGCTTGGGTCAACAGCGACACCACCTTCGGATAGCACATGACCCAAAAAGCTAACTTCCTTGAGCCAGAATTCGTACTTGCTGAATTTTGCATAAAGTTGATGCTTGCGCAGTGTTTCCAACACAAGCCTCAAGTGATTCTCATGCTCTTCATTAGATTTGGTGTAACACCCCGGATTAACAAAAGCCCGAAATGTCACCTACAACTACTATCACTACTAATTTTAACCATTAAACAAGAATCATTATCAGCTAGACTTAAATAATAATCATCCTACTAAATGACAAGTCATAAATTTCAGCAACCTAAATTCCATAAGTCGAATAAAATAATTAACACATAACTACTTACCACTATCAACACCAGCAAAACTATCTAGTCAATAGATAAGCTTAACATCTAAGCATATAACCAAGAGTTAAATTGGTAATACAACCTCCATAATAAGCAAAACCATACAAAAATAGAAATTCCACAAATTAACCATTTATTATATTTAAATTTGCTAACTAAACTTTAGCCATGGGAAATAAATATCTAGTGATGTGAAGTGCCCAATATTGCTATCATTCCATGATCTATTTTCACCCGATGCATGCTGTCTTCAACGATCACTTAAAACGGCAAATAACAAGAGTGAGTCCAAGACTCAGCAAGTACAAGTAAGAATAGTCATACACAAGCATCATTTCATCAACAATACATTCTCATTATAAAATATACAATTCATTTCTCATGAGTGCAATGCAATACAAATCATGCTCATACGACATCTTCTCTTCTGCATATACTGGTATAGCGGAGTGTTACACCTGTCGGTGTTCACTCATGCCCGCATTATCAAAGGTGAGGACTCATTGCCCATCCTTTTCAGATGGGGACCCATTGTCCATTTCTTAAATATGGAATTCTCAATGCCCACTCCTGTGGGTATATCATGCCAACATGCATGCTTGATATGAAATGAAATGAACAATCTACAATATATTCTCACAAGAATTATCAAATATCGATCATCATATACACAATGTGAAATAAACATTTTCATCATGCTTAATTATATTAAGCACGCATCAAATCAACAATACTGTTCAACACACAATATCGTACTAAAATTGTACTTGCCTCAACCGGAGAATGGATGACGAGATGAGGGCGCTACCCCTGGTTTCACACCACCACCTGGCATTCGTAAAACATGCTTAAGAATACCATCCAAAAGCATACAACCTTCCAATAAAACTAGATAGGCATATCCACTCCTACTCGCAACCCAAACGATATCAACCCTTCTCGAACACTATTCTGTCCAAAATAGAACAGTCACCTTAGACAAAAAAAAATTCATAACTTTTGACCTACGGCTCCAAAAATTAAGAACTCATACTTTCTGGAAACTACACACATAAACTCACAATTCCTCCACACAAAAACTCACAATTCCTCAGGTGATCGAAAGTTCATATTATTTGATATAAACCCTTGTTTTTAATTCTGAAGACAGATCTGTCATCTTCGGTACTATTGTAGGACCGGAAAGGCGACTTGAGGGGGGGGTGAATAGGAGCACTATCTATTTTTCGCTTTGCTGATCGGATTCAAACATGATATTGACTCCAATAGCTATGAGAACTATGAAGATCAATATATATAAGCGTAGTGGAAGTCTTGTATTGAATCCCCTTCAAATCCCCAAAAGAAACGACAAAAAACACAAAAATCAGCCTGATGAACAGTGCTGATAAACAGTACCGGTCGAACGGGATGAACAGTGCTGGTCGTTCCGATTTCCGGTACAAACGGATGAACAGTGTCGGTCGTTCCGCATGAACAGTAAAATCAGGTGAATGAACAGTAAATAGCCTGAAAACGAAAACAAAAATCGACGTAACTTTTGATCCGCTTGGCCAAACTCCACCAAATTTGAAACACATCTTCCTAATGATGTCAGGAACCTATTCCAAGCAACGATCGTCTAGATCTACGTCAAAGTTTTGATCTTTTTCTAATTTACCGAAGGAGGGATAAAAAATGAGCAAAAATGAAAAACTTGATCCAAAACTTGCTCGTGGGAGATTGATGATCTAGATGATCGTAGATGTATTCCCATACATCACAGCAAGGTAAAAGAGGGAAAGAAACCAATCAAAAACCATTTGATCAAGAAAGGACTCAAAATCACCAAGTATGGAGAAAGAACACAAAGAGAACTCAACTTGAGGAATCATCCATAGATTGATTCAAGACGATGGTTGCTGGTTACAGCCACTCCCTCAAGGGGGACAAAACTCAATCCATGAGCACACAACTCAACACATCTCTCTAGAGCCCTAAGCCTCTCCTCTTTCTCTAAAACCCTAAAACCAAACTAGGGTTTACCAATGAAGACCTTGGGGCTGCTGTGAACAGCACCCTTCCTATTTATATGAGGCCTAGGGCTTCTAGAAGACAAACCCTAATGGGCTCCCGTTAAGGCCCAATACAAACGGGTCACACAAGCACGCATCTCAAAGCGTCGTCTTCACTTTTCTTGACCTAATCCACTTCTTGACGCACCGTCTTGCGTCGCGGGTTGGCATTAGGTCACCAAGGCGGTATTTGGTGAAATTATCAAAATACCCCTTCTCGATCCTTCTCCATGGACCGAGTCCAACTCGTCAAGCAATCGTCGCTTCCGCCACGTGTAGGTTGATCAACGGCTCTCATCATGTCGACAAGTCTCTCCGTCCGGATCCCACCGAACCACCAAGGCACTTGCACCGACCCCGCGCCGCTTGATCCAACCAACAGATCGAATCGCCTGCTCGATCAACCTCGTCCCATTCTGGCTATGCTTGAGTCACCGACCTCACCGGCATCCATGATCGCTCGGACCTCGCTCTCCAAGCTTAGTCCCGCTCCTCCTCGCCGTTGACCGTCGTTGACCTACAAGCCACCTGCACAGCAATAGACCAAGAAATCGTCTCCGGGAACAAGTTCTTCACAACTTGACCCACATTAGCTCAAAACATGCAATATGCAACATATATGCATTAACAAATATGGATATGACATAACCCAAAATCAATTCTCAAATTGAAATAACATTCAGCACAAAAAACGGTACTACTGCCATGTTATGGTCGGACTATCAAGATCATGATAGTATCAAGACCCACAATCGCGGTCGCATCTACCCGTGAAATCCAAAACTCTCCAGAAACCACTCTTCTGGAATTTGGATACCGCAAAACAACGGTCATACCGAAGTGCGGTATTACCGCCAAGCAAGATGCGGTCATACCACTCCACAAAGAAATCCAAGACCATTTTGCAATCGTTCTGGTTTTTCCATACCGCTTAACAACAAACGGTCGTACCGTGACGCAGTAGTACCGCGGCTTACAAGCCGGTACTACCGATACCAGAAAATCCCCACGTTCTCACAAAGACCTCCGGTAGCACCGCTCTACTAAAGCCGGTCGTTCTACAAAGCGGTATTACCGCGGTTAACACGCCGGTACTACCGATTATCCTGACAGTTTGCTGAAACTTTCTAACAAACATGAATTCCAACAAACCTTCAACCAAATTGCCAATTATATCATCACCTTGGATCATGAGCATATCCTCATGGTGTTCACAACTATCAACTTATGAATTTCATAACTCCTAATTGGTTCATCCAAAAACAGTGATCTAGGACATTTTGGAATCCACAAAGAATTATATTCCATAATAAAGTTAGAATAATTTTTCTACTCTGCAGAAATTTTCGCTAACTTAGCATCTTTCCCTGACTGTCCCAAACAGAAAGTCAGAACTGACTTGCACAATTCAAAATTCCAGAACTATGGTTACACTTGTCCAAAATGAGTGATCTTAGACTTTATGGAATCTTCATAAAGTCATCTACCTATCTGTGAGGACCCCGGCTTATCTGGCTTGTAATGCTTAGTCATCCATTGACCCTAGCATCACAAACAAAATAACTCGTGTCTTCGAGATATGTATACTTCCCAGAAATGCAGTATACACACCCCTTTACAAAATCATGCATCAATTCCATTCAAGACATAGAACCAAAGCACGAACTAGATTAATAAAAGACATACATAATATCGAGAGTTATTACAAAAGGGACCGACCGGCCAAATAGCAACTAAGGGAGACAAACACAGCGGAAGCAAAAGCCATAAGATGGCGATAAACAAAAGAAGGCCATAAGGTTTGCCTTAAGCCCACAAGGCAACCGACCGGGCCGCCAAGCTAATCGTCCCAACCACAGCACATCTCACAAAAGTAGGGCCCTTGGGGCTCTACCTCCTCTTCAACAAGGTTATTAAGCAAAGCAAATGAGTACAAAAATGTACTCGCAAGACTGATGTGTAAAGGTAACAGACCTATACATATGTTACATGCAAGCTTTATTTAAGTGGAAGGCTTTAGGATCATTTTAGCATAAAGCAAGTTTTCCTTTGCAAGAATGTAATAGATTCAAAGTAATTTGACAAAGCATTTTTAATTGTTGAAGTAACAATACAATAATAATAACAAAGAAGAAGAACAACTTTGAAGTGACTAACCCAATAGTCACCACAACAATAGCATGAATTACCCAATTCATACCACCCAACAAGTTTTATTTAAATGTTTAGTCTAGTTCTTGCACGACCTTACCAAGCATGTCCATAACCTAGGACGAGGCTATTCGAATAGTTTTAACCCTGCAGGGGTGTACCAATGTACCCACACGTCAGACCGCCTTTTTGCCAAGCTATTTAGCACACTTCATTAGGTATGCCGGCACAGCTAAGTCCTACGAGGCATTTTCAAAAAATGATGCTAATTATGAGTCGCAACAACCCGAAGGATAGGAGGCACCGGTCCAGCCTAAGCAACTGCGGGTGCTCTTCCCCTTATAAAAACAGTTTTAACCACCTACGACCCACAATTAACACCTCCCAAAATACTTAGCCAAGAGGGGTTCCCAATACCCTCGTGTGGTTAGCACGCAAAAGCGCTTGGCTTAGTGACACAAGTAACTCGGTCCTTGGCGACCTAGGCACCATTCCATTCACACCCAACAATCACACCAACATCCATTGTGCCCAAGTCATGAAATAATTTTGTTTTTATTTTTATTTCTTTACAAAGTAACAAAGCACAAGTTGGACATAATGGAATAATAATTTTTGTGTGATCAAGGTCATCGACATAATGTCGACAACCGCCCATTTCTACCGTTATCTAAGCATTTCTAAGCATTAGCAACGCAAACTACTAAGTGATAAGAGTCCATCCATCGAACTCTACATCACAGCAAAATAATCCTAGGCATAGTAGTAGAGAATGAACATTTACCTACAGAATATGCATCTATAGGATCATTAATCGATATCATTTAACAACAAAATAGCAATGCATACATACAAGTTAAACAATATATTAGACTTTAAAGTAATGGGACAAATTGGATATGATCAAACTGCTTGCCTTGCTGGGGCTGTTCACTAGGCTGCAAAGAATCACTCACGGGATCAACACACTCGTCGGCACCTATCGAAAAAGCGAAAAAGAACCGATAAGAACGAGGAAAACCACAAGGATTCCACAGCAAACTTTCTCCAAATGCTCTGAAGTTTTTACAGCAGTAAGAGCATGATTTTTAAAGAATTTAGCAATAAGAACCAATTGATTTGGATTCTCAATGCAAAAGATATGGCCAAAACAAATCTGCTCGACCGGAAAATGGTGCAAACTTCAAATCTAAGCATCGCTCATCCAAATTAAATTCTCAAGCACAATTTTCCAAAGAGGTGTTGCACCTGGGATTTTTATGGTAAGTCAAGCACCTCATGAGATGAATAACCCAATTGAGTTCACCTCATTTGGAGCTAGTATGCATGTTTTATGATTTTTCAAAGACATGCAAAAGAGCACAAGAAACATGCACCCACAATTCTTTTGAAAATAGTGACATGCCTGAATCCTATTCTACCATTTAGCACACTAACAGAGGAAGCCAACAAAGTTGGATTCACTCAAAAAGGATCTCTAGAGAATTACTTATGCATTTTACAAGTTAATTGCAATTTTTAGAGCAACATTAAAAGTTAATTTTGAAACCAATTTAACAATCCATTTCCTGGAGCCGAACTCAACTTACAACCATTTTTAGATTAAAGTTTAGTTCAAACCAGAGCCACCAAAATTTGAATCAACCCAAAAGGAGCTAAGATGAAATAGTTATGTATTTTTGAAGTTTATTACCTTTTTTAGTTTACAAATAACTCCATCGGAAAATCTCCTAAAAAGGAAACGACGAGGAAAAGCCTGGGCCGTTGATCCTGGATCGGACAGCCCAAGACCTGCCGGCATCACGCGCTCGCGCCCGCACAGGTCCAACGAACATGGGCCGTTGATCTTGAATCCAACGGCCCGAGTTGGATCGCGTGCGGCGTGTTTAGAAACCACGCACGCGAAGGAGACGGAGGTCGTGACCGTTGATCGCGAGATGGATGGCTCGCGACCAATGCACACAGCGCACACGCGCACGGCCCCGCGAGATCTCACCCGCAGATCTAAAAACGGGGGGCTCAGGGACATCTCTACAGTTGTCGGTTTCGTCCGACAAAGAAACCGACGGCGAAGACATGGCCATCGCCGGCGATCCACGGCACGGCGGTGCGAGTGGGTGCCAAGTACGGGTGCGCAATAGCAGTGCGCACCCACTGGTACCACTCCCGCTCGCGGTGGTGGACCAGAGCGTCGGCGAGCCGGAGAGGGGCGGCACGGTAGCACATGGCCAAAGGCGAAATGGAAGGGAAAGCTCCGCAACAGCCATACAAGCGGGTGCCCAGCTCTAAGGGACTACTAGTGAGGTACTTGAGAACGGAGGAGGTCCAGAGGTGGCCGGAGTGGCTCCGGCGATGACGAACCGCGACGGTGCTGAGGAAGACAAAGTGGAGGAGACACCCTGAGCCAATTGAGCACAACCGGGTCATTGGGTTAGCTACCTTGAAGCTCAAGGAAAGCCCCAGAGCAAGGAATTGAGGGGAGAAGCCCTTACCGGAGCTGGAGACGAAGGGGGGTGTTTTCAGCCGAAAAGAGGGGAATCCAAAATTCAGCTACTTCCTGTTGATGCAAGCCAAAATTAGATTAGGGTTAACGACCACCGAGGGGAGGAGCTTAAGCCGAAGCAAAAAGATGGGAAGAGAAGCCACTGGGGCACTGTCTTCACCGAGGTGCTTGAGCTCCAACAATGGCGACCGGATGGATTGGTGGAGTATAGAGCTCAACAAGCACAGTGGGTGCAAGCCAGAGCTCAACGGTGTGTAAAGGAAGCTAAGGGGAAACAAGGGGAGGTTTTATAGCCCGGGGAGCAGAGGCAAGGAGCTAGGGTTAAGCTCCATGGTGAGCTTAGCCCATGGCTCGGTCCATGGCTCGGACAAGGACGTGGAGGGGATGGGGGCAGTCGAGACAGACCTAGGGGCGGAAGGCGACCAAAGATTTAATGCCGGGCAAACAAAGAGTTGTTGGGAGGTGACAGGGCACTGCCCTCCCCCTGCCATGGCGCACGCGCGCGTGACCGAGGAAGGAGAAGAACAGGCGACAGAGATCAGCCGTTGGATAAGAAAAAAAGGGGAGGTCGCAGCCCTAGGATCTGACTCGGGGAGGTCTGAAGAGGAAGGGGGAGGTCGCGACCATAGGATCTTCATCGCACGGTGGCGCAAAGAGAAGAGGAGGTCACAACCGTTGGATTCACATCGGGCGGCTGTGAAACGAAAAGGGAAGGTCACGTGCTGAAGGAGATAGGAGGTCGCAGCCGTTGGATCTGCATCCAATGGCACGGAACCTAGGTGGGGAGGTCTGGACCGCTGCGCGCGACGCAGACAAGCGAGGGGAGGTCGTGGCTGTTGGATGTTAATCCAACGGTGCATATGATAGAAGGGAGGTCATGGCCATTGGATTTACATCCAAGGGCACACAACATTGATGGGAGGTCGTGGATGTTGCGCATGACACAAAGGGAGGTCGTGGCCGTCGGATTTTAATCCAAAGGCACACAACAGAGAAGGAGGTCAGGACCGTTGGATTTACATCCAAAGGCGCTGAATAGAGGAGGGAGGTCATGGCCGTTGGATTTTGATCCCACGGCACACAACAGAGGTGGGAGGTCGTGGCGGTTGGATTTCAATCCAACGACGCACAACAGAGAAGGAGGTCAGGACCGTTGGATTTACATCCAAAGGTGCTGAACAGAGGAGGGAGGTCATGGCCTTTGCGCATGGCGCAAGGGAGGTTGTGGCCATTAGATTTACATCCAAGGGCGCACAACAGAAAAGGAGGTCATGGCTGTTGGATTTTGATCCCACGGCATACAACAGAGGTGGGAGGTCGTGGCGGTTGGATTTCAATCCAACGACGCACAACAGAGGTGGGAGGTCTTGGCGGTTGGATTTTAATCCAACGGCACACAACAGAGTTAGGAGGTCGTGGGCTTTGCACACGACACAAACGGAGGTCGTGACTGTTGGATCTTGATCCAACGACGCACGACCTTGAGGGGAGGTCGTGGCTGGTGCGCACGACGTAAAGGAGGTCGTGGCCGTGAGATCTTGATCTGACGGCAACGAGATGAGAGGGGAGGTCGTGGCCGTTGATGTTAATCCAACGGAGCATGACCTCGCGCGGGAGGTCTGGGCCGTTAGGCCAGACACTGGAAAAGGGAGGGGAGGTCGTGGCCATGAGATCTCTATCTGACGGCGATGAAAAGGAGAGGGGAGGTCGTGGCTGTTGGATGCGGATCCAACGGACACGACCTCACGCGGGGGAGGGGCTCTACTGAGCAGGGGGTGTGGTTGATTGAGGCGGAGGTCGTGGCTGTTGGATCTTGATCCAATGGCTACAACCTCGCGCGGGGGAGGATGAGCACGGATGAGAGGTGGGAGGTCTGTGGCAGAGGTCGTGGCCGTTGATTTTGATCCAACGGGCATGACCTCGCGTGGGAGGAGGAGCACGGGTGAGCTGGCCCCGCGGTTGGGTTCGACCCGCTTGGAAAGCGGCTCGAACCCAAGGAACAGTGCCAGATTTGAATTTAAATTTGAAGGCTGAGATTGGAGGAATTTTTAGAGGTAGCAAACTAACTCCAAAAATTCCGAATTTTTAACTAGAGCTTCCTCACTCCAGGATTAACCTTACATAAAATTTCCAGAGGTTTTTTGTGCACTGAATTTTTCTCAAGAAATTCATCAAGGCTGTTCTAGGGTTTGACTTACCCCCAAAAGTTATCAAATAATTTCTAAAAATTATGAAATAATTCAAAGGGGTCACCCATCATTCCCAGAACCAAGGAAAAATATTTCCCAAAGTTTGGCACAAGATTAGTGACAAAGTTGAATAAGAGTTTGACTTTAGTCAACAGGAGTTTTGTATTTTTGGATTCCACAACTCTTGGCAAGAATTATAGAAGAGTTCAAGAGTTTCAAGATGTGAGAAAAAGTTTTAATTTCTACATATTTTCTTACATTTGAAACACATACCCATTTATACATTTGGGATGTTACACTATCTCCTGGGGATAAAAAGTCCAAATTCGTCCATTTACCAAATCTAATCTATTTAACCATGCATACTGCCCAAAACCGAGGAACTGAACAGGCTGATAGATTGTAAAAATCATAACTAATTATCTACTCATCCAAAAATCATGCACAAAAATTCCGTGGAAATCTTTTTGTATCCTCTACTTAACTCTACGAGATGAAATTCCCTAATTAGGTCATTATCTATTTTAAATGCACAGATTACCACGACAGTCTGAAACCTGACAGAATCATCTGGACAGCAGTATTGCAAAAATCATAACTTTCCAACAGTTAATCTGAAAATTACCCACTTGGTCTCTCTAGAAACCTTGGGAAAATATCTATAATTCTATAGAAGACACAAAGCCATAATTCCACACCGAAATAAGCCAAAACTATAGATTAACTGAAATAGCAGAACAGCCAATCTGCTAGATGACTTCTCTCCAACTAGCAAAATATTAAATAACGAAGGGAAACTGACCGTCACCCGCGAAACCACGATGAGGAACATGAGATCCCAGCGAGAACCTCCTCCCTTTGTCCCTCTTTTCCTTCTTCCCTTCTCCTTTCTTCCTCTTCTCCTTTTCTTGCTTCTGATCGGCAGCACAGGAGAGCACAGGGCAGCCAGGGGGAGGGCAAGGGGTGGTGCTATAGTACGGCACTAGAGTGCACGCTACAATGCAGGGTGGCTAGGGTTTGGCCTCCCCCCTATTAAGTCGAGCTCCTCCACTTGGGCTATGGGCCGGCGGCCCACTACTCTCCTCAACTCACTAAATTCTAAAATTTCACTCTTAAATACCTCTTCTAATCTCTCAATTATTTATTTAATTAAACGGGATATTACATTTGGAGTAGATGATAATGTCATCAATGAACACGACAACAAACTTGTACAGGTACTCCATGAACACCGAATTCATGAGGTTCATGAAATGTGCCGGTGCATTCGTTAAGCCGAAGGACATGACCGTGTACTTGTACAAACCATAACGAGTAGAGAATGTTGTCTTTGGAATGTCCTCTGTTCTAACTTTAATCTGATGAAAGCCCAGTCTCAAGTCAGTCTTGGAGAATACTTGGGCTCCAGTCAATTGATCAAACAGATCATCCATTCTGGGAAGTGGATATTTGTTTTTGACTATGACTTCATTTAACGGACGGTAGTCAACACACATCCGTAAATTCTTGTCCTTCTTCTTCATAAACAATGCTAGGTATCCCCAAGATGAGGATCTCAGCTGGATAAATCCTTTTTCTTGAAGCTCCTTGAGTTGTTTCTTCAGTGCTATCAACTCATTGGAAGACATTCGATATGGCCATTTTAAAATTGGCGCAGTGCCGGGTGCTAGTTCGATCACGAACTCAACTTCGCAATCTTGGGGCATGCCTAGAAGTTCCTCACGAAAGACATCTGAATACTCACAAACCACTGGTACCATCTCTAATTCGGGAGTGGTACTAGCTTCCAAGGCATAAATATAAGAACCAACAGTCTTAGATTTGAAAACGATTTTTCGTCATTTTCGCTTGTAACAGAAATTGACCATTGAGCACAATTAATTTGCCCCTGATTTTTAGATAGTCAATCCATTCCTAGGATAACATCGATCCCTAGTGAATCTACCACTATCAAATTTGCCAAGAATTGTACCGCCTGAATTTCCACTTTCACACTCCAACAGATTTGATAGGTTTTCAAAACTGATCCCAATGACTATATGAGATGTGGTGGCTGAAGTGCATGCAGGGCAAATTGATGATTTGCAGCAAAAAGCTTCTTGACAAAAGAATGGGATACTCCAGAATCAAACAAAATAGCAATTGGACTATAATTAACAAGAAGCATACCCAGAACGACGTCCGGTGCGTCGATTGCCTCCTCAGCGGTGACGTGGTTCACTCGGCCACGTTTCGGAACTTGAGCAAGCTTGGCCGGCAGCCTCGGGGTTGTGCTGGACATACGGGTGCTGGAGATGGTTGGATGGGAGGCATACCATGTGCCTTTGCCAAACATTGATTTGCAAAACGCTCAGGACGACCGCAATGAAAGCAAATCACATTCGGTCTAAAGTTGCTGCAGATCTGAGGCTGATTTCCACCAACTCTTGGCTACCAACGTGGTGGTGGAGGACAAGGTACGAAGGTGGATGGACTCGGTGCTGTTGGAGCTAGGAATCGAGGATGGTTGGGCTGCCAAACGTGCGGTCTCAAAAAACCGCCGCTTGCTGAAATTTGTGTGGCCCGCCTCCACTTGCGCGACTATTCTAGTGCCTAACTCTTGCCTTCTACTACTATAGCCTTGTTGACAAGGTGTTGGACATTACGGAAGTCATGGACAGCAAGTGCCAGTTGCATTTCCTCCGTTAGGCCATTCATGAATTGGCTTCGACGACGGATGTCAGTGGCATCGTCTGGATCATAATGAGCCAAAAATTGAATTCATGAAGATACTTGGTCATGCTCTTTCGCCCTTGTTTGAGAGCGAGGAATTGTTATTGCTTGATCATCGTCACGCCCTCCGAAATATGTGCCTTACAAAAGGCTACCTTGAACTCGTCCCAAGTTGGGACGTGTCCAGTTGGCTGGATGGCATAGAAGTTGTCCCACCATGCACTCGCCGCTCCATCCAGCTGATAACTGGCAAACAAAACTTTCTCCATCTTAGAGCATTGGGCAATCAACATCTTCTTCTCTATAGCCCGGAGCCAGTCTTCTGCTTCCATTGGATCCTCAGAGCTAGAGAATACCAGAGGATTGGTTCGTTGGAAATCAGCAAGACCACCAAGATTCCGGTGAACTCCCGCTCCATTGGACAGTCTTGGAGCAGTGGAGGTATTGCGTGCAATTTGTTCAAGGATGCGCGTTTGGTCCATTCTATTCCTCTCTATTTGAGCCAACACCTCGGCCATTGTGGGCGGCGGAGGAAGCACATCTTCCTGCTGACAACCTTGCTGATTTTGTTAGCCAAGGTATTCCACATGCGCTTCCCGTGTAGGTGGATCACGGGCAGTGGGGGAGCGGGATCCTGAGGGTGGTGATCCCTCTCCCGGCTAAGCTCTAGATCTAGTAGTAGCTCCTGCCATCCTGCTGCCACACAAACTGTTATCAATCCGGCGAAGGTACGTTCGAACGAGCTCAAATAAAAATTCTGGATAGCAAGCATATAAGTCTTAATCTAGCATGTATAGTGACATAAAATGCACAAAAATTAACACCAAAAGAGTGTACAAAGGCACCTAGGCCAATATAAGATCCATTAAAATAAACAGTTGTTTTTTGGCATAGTTACACCCTTATAAGCCCGTAGGCAAATGGCAACTGCCCGAAACAAAAGGTCTTGCAACATTACAAACATAATTATACAAATACTACCTTATTAAATTGTTGTGAAGGCATTGTTCACTAGCTACACTCCCACAAGTGCTCTCGGCACCAACACCTTAGGGATTCTAATTAAAGTTTACCGAAAACTCGTATAGAAGCCAACACCCTGGCGATCCCGTGTCCTCAGGATTCTCTAGATTGAAAGGGTGACTCGGAGATCCTAATAAGGGGACATGGCCTCTAGGGGGATCCATCCTCTGAGTGCGAGGAAAACCCACCAACATCTGGGCTTAGCGGCGCGGCCCATAATTGGGTATATGTCCCGCCACTTTCCGGAGACGAAACCTTGGGGGTGCAGCAGCTTCTGGGGAGGTCTCACTGTCACCATAAAGCATGTTATCAGGAACGTGCCCCATGTTGACTCTGATCCTAAGGTACTCATGGGCTTCCCTGAGACGACGTCGAGTTTCCCACAACTCGTACACGTTGCAGCGATCAACCTGGTCCGTAATATGAACTAACCTCGTCAACTGACGTACTTGTGGGTCTTCCCCATATTGGATTTCAGCAAAGGTGCTCACCTCCGCACCATGACCTCGTAGCGAGAAATGGTCGTACGGCGGTTGAGACAATTCCGTCAAATCATGACAAAGATGACTCATAGCCCCACTGGCCACTTCCTGAACTACCATGGCCTCAGAGGTGCCATACGCTTGAAAGACATATGGAACACTTCCCTCCACTCGTCTTGCGATGATGTTGATTATGGCCCGATATTCTTCCATTCCAGGTCCTCGATCATGGCGGTAAATTGCATACTCCAGCTGGTAAGTTAAGTTGGCTCTCCACATCATATCTCGTAGAAGCATCTGATATCCATCAATACCTTCAGCTTGAATCTCCTTTATCAAAAACCAATGGCTCATCTAATCAAAAGAAAGACAAGGTAAGTGAACAAATTAGTTTGCAAATCCAACTAAAAGTTGGGGTAAGAATTGACACTAAGATGGATGAGAAAGAAAAAAATTATGACTTAAAGTTTCTAAAATTATTTGCTAATTTGAAAATAATTTATCAGAAGATTCACTAATGCTAACAATCGTGCTATTTCTAACCTACAGTCAGTATGGCTCTAATACCAACGCTGTTGGGACCATGGGTTAATTTCATATGACCTATATTCCCCAGGTCATGCGAAATGAACCTGAGTCTCCATGATGTGAAATTCAATTTAATTCAAGTTAAGTAGAGGACCCAACTAACAATGAAGTAATCGACCCAAATACTGCTTGAAGGCATATGCATCAAGTCGATTCTCATCAGCCAAGTCTACACTTAAATGAATCAAAGAGTATTTCAGAAATTTGGATATGTGTCCCATGTTAGCTCCCCAGATCAATGGCTAACACGCACATATCCTTTATCAACATGGTACACAGTCATACACAAGGCATACACAAATATTACAAGACATCCATACTCGGACTTATGTCCATATTTACACAAACGGCCGACCAGCCAAATTTAAACATCAGCATAACGTACACACCGGAAGAACAAGTATCATAACCAAAAATTCCAGCCAAGTGTGCCCAAACCTAGAGGCAACTAAGTGGAGTTAGAAACAACACTATTCGTTAGCGTCGCCGAAATCAGCACTAAAGAATTTATTGATAGTGTATTCTTCCTCACCTGAAACAAGTGGTCAATCCGATTGAGTACAAAAGGTACTCGCAAGTCTTACACAAAAATAAAATAAGTTATGTGTGCTAGAGACTGTCCAAAGGATATGAGAATATACATGTTAGTGGTTGTCCAAAGGAAGGTTGTATTGGCATAAGTTTTGCATAAAAGCAACAAGTTTCATTCCTACATATTCTAGCTTCCAAAGGCCATTTAGTAAACAAAATTTGGACAAAAGAAAATCTGAGCTATCAACATGAACATAGATCAACCAATATCAAAGTGGCAAACCACTTTAATAAACTATTTTGCATGACATACCGGTCATGCCGATACTGAGTTGTTGTCCATGTAAATTTTAATTAAGAGTCTAATGATGATGTCATTCAAAACCAATTGTTCGTCCATATCCGTGGACACGGCTATTCGAATAGATCACAAAACCTGCAGGGGTGTACAACTTTACCCACACGACTCGATCAGCCCGTAAGCCTCCAGATAATGACACACTTTCTAAGGTATCTCGGCTGGGTAGATCGAGATTTAGTATATTTCAGTAAGAAGACCCTATTGAGTTGAATCACCCATGCGATATTAACACCAACTTAGTACAAGCTTCTGATATAAATTGCTAAGCGGGCATGCAAGTTATGTTAGAGATGCCGATACAATGTACAGAAATGTAAAACAGTGCTTCCTTGCACATTATAGAAAATTGTATCGGATCCTATGAACATATGATCAAACACATATGTCCTCACACCACCTGTGACTCAATCTGATAAAATCCTCCCCTTACTTGACTAAACCGGCCCCAATCTAGCGTGTGGAAGTACGAGTGTTACTTGGAATTGACAGCCCAAAGTTCGGTCCGTAGCGATCCGGACAAGTCTTTCCACTAAACCCGATTCTCGAACATGAAGGCACCCACACTAGTAGACACTTGTCCAGATCTAAACCATTTTTAATATACATCTTTTAGACTCAGAAATCAGATTGAAGGATCTGAACAAAAAGCATAATAGTAAAATGTTCAGTGTTTCCCATGATTGACGAGTTGACGAGATAACCCCATCAACCAAAACTATTATCTTGTCTAGACTTGCATGGCTAAGCATTCATATAAAAGATAGATATCATCACAAAACTACTAACTTACACATAGCTATATGAATTTTCAAGGATAACCTGCAAGACTTATGACATAGCTAGCTAGGCTCACAAATTATCAATATAACCAAAATAGCAAGCAAGCAAGTATAACTGCAGTTTAAAATACTAGATTATCAAAAATTGGGATCAATATGATGCATGAGTATGCTTGTCTTGCTGATATTCCACTTGTTCACTCTCAGTTGCGTAGCCATTAATTTCTGGCACTTTGGGATCTAGAGTAACCGATAACAAATAAACACCGAGAAAAATATCAAAAATTAAAATTGCTCAAACATGCATGAAATTTATACAGTGGTTATATTATGATTTTATATGAATTTAGGTGAAAATTTTAGTTTAACTGGAATTAATATGAATTTTGTATGAAATTTTCAAGGTTAATGTCATTAGTGTACACATAACTCAATTATCAAGATTTCACTCAATTTGGAGTTGAAATGAAATACTTGAATTTTTGAAGTTTAAACCATTTTCAGTGCAAAAGTAATTCATTTCAGGATTTCTAAATGTATTTAATACTTTTTATACCCAGGAGAATTCCTACTGACATGTGGGGTCCACATGTCATAGGCTAGGCTCACGAAATAGCACATGGATTGGTGGTCCACGCGCCTGGTCCACCGGTCCATGGACCATGGTGTGGTTTACTGTGCACTTAACTACAACGGGCCCGCACGTCAGCGACTCAACACAAAACCAGATTTCTTAACTTTCTTGTATTCTGTTCATGGGACCCACTCATTAGTGGAACATTACGCAATGATTAGCCCATAGTTAATAACTACTTAACCTAATCCGACACTAATTTGGGTTAATGATTGAGCTACAGTGTTGTCGGGAGTTCCGACAACAGAGTAGCTCACAAATCGTGAGTTTGCCCGACGGCTCACCTGCGCGGTTGACCATGGCGGCGTGAACTAAGGGTAGAAATGGAATTCTTGTGCCCTTGCGCACCTACCAGTGGCCGGAACATGGCCGGAGGTTGGCTAAAGTGGCGGTGCGACGGCGAGATGCGACGGTGCAACTATGGCACATGTGGCTGCGTCGATCCGACCATGCATTAAGCAAAGAAACTAGTGCATGAGCATCATTGAGGTTTAGTGAACCTACCGGAGTCAAGGAGGTGACCGGAGAAGCACTGAGGTTCACCGGTGACGATGACATAGCGGCGGCAACAAGAGTTCCACATGGAGATGACATTGTGAGGAAAACAAATGAAGAAGAATGGTCGGGATAGCTTCAGTAGGTAAAGGAGATGATGACACAAAGGGGAATTGAAGGAAGACTCACCACACCGGAGATGAGGAAGATGGAGTTGTTTTCAGCTGAAACTTGAGGAAAATCAAATTCCCAATGATCCTGTGAAGCAATAGACGAATTAATTGAGGGGAATGAATCCTGATACCTAAAAGCATGTGCTGATGCACATAAGACAAGATAGAGCTCACCGGACACAAAAATGGCACGATGGAGGCATTCAGGGCGTGCTCTAGATCTGAGAAAGACACTTCTGTGTTGCAGGAGCTACGCACAATGACAAGGGCTCAAATTAGCAAATTGAACATGGCATGGAGCGGGAAGAACAATGGTGAAAGAATGAGAAGCTAGACCTTAGTGAAGAGGGAGAAAGGGTGGCCTCATCTACTCGACCGAGAGGGGAAAGTTGGTGTTTTGATGTCCTTCCACGACGAGAAAAGCTACGGAGTTACATCGTGGTGACTCTAGATTGAATGGCGTTGACGGTGGCAACACGACATTGCCTTGCATGGACAGAAATGACCGACGCAATGACACCTCGACGCCACCTTGTGCTGGCGCTCAGAGCTTCTCAGTGGCGCTAAGACGAAGGGACTGCCAAGTGGGCCTGTGTGACGACTCGGCCAGGGGCTTCACCCGAGAGGTCCTCCAAGACCTCCCTAGGAGTCCACCAGGACCTCCCAGGAGGTCCTAAGGACCTCTCGGGTAGTCTTCCCAAGAGGTCCAGCCAGACCTCCTGTAGGTCTAGGGAACTGGCCCGAGGAGGTCTTGAGGCTTAGGACCTCCCCAAGAGCCACGACCAAACCTGGGGAGGTCCAAAGACCAACCCGAGGAGGTCATGGGACTTGGAGAAGTCCTAACCCTTCCTGTGATCCGAACCGGTCCCAAGGATCAATGGCTGGTTCACACAGCATACATAAGTGGCCGCATACATCCACACGAGACTTTATTAACAGCAACAGAGTTGTTTACAAAGTTTGTTTACAAACCGGCCAGAGCAAAATACATAGTAGAACAAAAGTTAAGTCCATCCAATGCACCACGGGTAATTGGCTGGAGGGCGCGACCTAGTTGACCTGATCCTCATCATCATCAAGGAAGTCCTCTCCTGCTCAAAAATTAGTTTCAAGCAAGAGTGAGCACAACAACCGTGCTCGCAAGTTACACCCGTGGAGTAACAAAATGACATGCATACATGGATATTCAAAGGAAGGCATAATATGGTTACTTTGCGTAAAGCCAAGTTTCTTTCAAATATATATACTAAGTTTCAAGGCAGTGATACAATAACTAAAATTTATTTTTCCAAATTCAAATTTTCAGTTGGATAACATTCATCATCAAGATGGTGAAGGATACCCTCCTGTCACAAGGCTCCTGCCCAATAACCATGGGATAGAAATCCCACAACCAATTCATCAAAAATCTCTTTTAAAACAAAACCAATATCTAACTTTGAGTAGTCTTTTGCCAGCACGTCCATGACCGTGGACACGGCTATTCGAATAGTTTTCACTCTACAGAGGTTGTACACTTTACCCACGTGACACGATTTCTCTAGTTTGTCCGACATTCGCCAATGCCACCTCTCACTATCGAAGGTAAGAGGTCTAGAGCTCATGACAAGGCCTTTACAATGCATTATTCCACCACAGTCCCTCCTCGCTAAGGTTTCGCCTCTATTGGATACAAATCCGTAGGATCAGGGCCCCCTCTTGTGCCAGTGGGAAACATAGGTTATGAAAGACCATAGGCCATGAAAGACCTCCCACACATCAAAGTGGAACAACTGCGGTAGAACTTTGCAAATTAGTTGGCCAGGTCCCACACCCCATTCTGGAGACATGTGGTTGTACGGTGAGGCATAGCCCATTATAGGCCTAGAAAAGGATCGCTCAAAGGCCGGTCCTCAACTGACTAGGGCGACATCCACAGAACCCCGGGACTCGACCATAGAAATGGATCGATCCCGTGCATTGACATGCACCAACCAAGCAACCAATTCGCCCCAGTCCAAACCAATTTTCCTTTCATTTGCTTTTCAAAAACATTTACAAGGTTCCATGACAACCCAATGCCATGGTTGAAAACCTTTAAATAGCAGTTGGTCATGTTGGTAAAATTTCCCCAATCAAATACTTTTGGTCTAAGTGAGACTAAGCATAAGTTTTTCAAATGATCCCGGTTCATACTAATGTACCAACCAGTTTTTCCTATGGTGACAAAATGTTCGATTCAAGGTCAACAGTGGTCATACAAAGGATTTAGGTATAGCTATGAATTTAAAGACATGTATTGAAATAACTTAGTAAAGTAAGCATGCATTAACATTTAAAACGGAACATATACAGGGTGAAATAATAGGTGCAATATGATCAAGAGTGTAACTTGCCTTGCTCAAAGGCCTGGATGTCTTCTTCTTTGGAGAGCTCTTGCTCCTCCGTGTCTTCGCAATCTATACGAGGAAACCAAAGCAACTCAACACAAGGCTCAAATAAGATCCAAAGAAACTTTAATGAAACTCCAAAATAAAACCAACAGAGGGGCTAGGTCGGTTTGGAGGAGGTCCACGGAGCTTGCTGGAGGAGGTCCGAAGCTTCAGCAGGAGGTCCAGAGAGCTTTGGAGGAGGTCCAAGAGCTTGCTGGAGGAGCCAGAGAGTGAAAAAGAGCAAAAGGGTGAAGAGGAAGGGCTGCCCAAGCTGTTATAGCCAGAGCCACCCAGATTTCCAAGGGCTCTTGGGCTCTAAAGTAAGTGAAGGAAATGATGGGACTTGGTAAAAGATATGACAAAAGGTAGCTCAGTGCTGCCAAAAGGTGGTAGCATTTAATGCGACACAACAGACATTAAATGCTTTCAAGACTTCCAAGTGCAAAGGACATGATCAAAGGATAAAGAAAGAGGTTGTGATTGATAAATGGGGCCAGTCGAAGCTCAAGGGGAGGTCCTGCGGAGACCCAGAGGTAATCGCGCAGAGGTAAGGGGAGGTCCTGACGGTCAGATCCACAAAGGGGAGGTCCTGACGATCAGATCCTCAAAGGAGGTCTTGACGGCTAAGATCTCAAAAGGGGAGGTCTTAACGGTCAAGATCTAAACAAGGGGAGGCCTCAACGGTTAAGATCGCCAAAGGGGAGGTCTTAACGGTCAGATCTAACAATGGGGAGGTCTGGACGGTTAAGATCTCCAAAGGGGAGGTCTTAACAGCGAGATCTAACAAAAGGGGAGGTCTAGACGGTTAAGATCTCCAAAAGGGAGGTCTTAACGGCCAGATCTAACAATGGGGAGGTCTGGACGGTTAAGATCTCCAAAGGGGAGGTCTTAACGGCCAGATCTAATAAAAGGGGAGGTCTAGACGGTTAAGATCTCCAAAAGGGAGGTCTTAACGGTCAGATTTAACAATGGGGAGGTTTGAACGGTTAAGATCTCCAAAGGAGAGGTCTTAACGGTCAGATCTAACAATGGGGAGGTCTGGATGGTTAAGTCTCCAAAGGGGATGTCTTAACGACCAGATCTAACAAAAGGGGAGGTCTGGATGGTTAAGATCTCCAAAGGGGAGGTCTTCACAGTCCGATCAAATCAAAGGGAGGTGAGCGATAGCGAGATAAGAAGCGGGAGAAGCTGGAGCCATTGGATTTCAATCGAACGGACCAAGTGATTGGGCCGTTCGGACCATCCAGAGCTAACGCTAGATCTCAGCCATTGAACTGGATCAGGCGGTCCAAAATGATTGGGATGTTCGGACCGACCGAACGCCCCTGCAGATCAAACCGTCCACCAAAGATTTAAGGGCTCAGAGAGGATGGGACGTTCGGACCATCCGAACGTCTCACCAAGATCAAACCGTCCAACGCAAATCGAATGGTACACAAGCGATAGAGGTCAGGACCAAGCAGAAGGCTCGAACGGACGCGAGGGAGGTCCAAATAAACAAGGAGGAGGTCCAAATGAATGAGAGGGAGGTCCTAAAGGACTCAGGGAGGTCCTGAAGGAAGTGGGGAGGTCCAAATGAACGAGAGGGAGGTCCTAAAGGACACAGGGGGGTCTTGAAGGACGTTGATACTGCGAGTTGGGGGCGGTAATTAATACCGGGTTGGCAGAGAAGGGAACTTCCAGAGAGAGTTACATGGATCAAAGCAAAGAGGAAGTCCACGCGAACACAAAGAGGTTCGAGAGAGTGTAGAAGGAACTCAAATGAACCCGGGGAAGGATTAGGCCTGGGCAGGTTTAGGCCAGAATAGAACCAAAGAGGGAGGTTTGGACCAGGGGAGGTCCAAGCACTTGAGAGGTCTAGACCTAAGGAGGTCTGGTCCAGAGAAGAATGAAGCAAGCTCAGATGGGGAGGAATCGCCAAAGCTCCAACAAACCCAACAAACCAAAAGAGAGTTTTAGTTGAAATTTGATTTAGTCAAATGAAATCCATTCTTAAATTCTCAAGTTAAGCTTTGAATTCTCATCAAAACAAAATGGTTCTTTTTTTATTTTGAAAATTCAAAAAGGCTCCAAAACCAGGGTGTTACAGCCTGACTCGTTAGTGGCAGCGGTGAAGCAGCGGGTCGGGGCCTGGTGCATCGGGGTCTGGCGCGTTGGAGCGGACTGGGTTGAGTCAAGTCAATTGGGTTCGGGTTCGATCGCAATAGTGCTAAACCGGTGGTTAAAAATAGCAAATAAATTTATAAAATTCTAAAAAATTTCATAGAGGTTTATGGGATTACATAGAACTCGTATAAATTTTCTAACTAGACTATTCATGACTTATTTGATCATTTAAAAATCTTTTACAGTAGATGTTTAACGGTTGTGTATAGATTTTTCTCAAGCTCAAATGGAACTCTAAAAATTTGAAAAAATCATATTTATTCTTGATAATTATTCTAATATTTAAATAAATTATTTTCCAGAGGTCTTTACAAGCATTTATTTCAGTTTGCAATTAGAGTTTTAATTTGAGTTATAAGTTTTACTTTGATTTGAAACAATTCAAATGCAATAATTTGTGCAATGCTCCAAAAATTAACATGCATGCTCATAAGATGCTTCTAATTCACATAAAATGAAAGTTGGGCTATGACACAATTGCATTGAGATTTTCTACTCAACACGTCGACCACTACGTTGGCTTTCCCCGCGTGATAATGGAGTCTCATATCGTAGTCCTTGATCTGCTCAAGCCACCTTCTTTGCCTCAGGTTCAGATCGGCTTGAGTGAAAATATATTTGAGGCTCTTATGGTCGGTATAGATCCTGCAACAATTACCGATGAGGTAATATCACCAAATTTTTAGAGCATAGACTACAGCTGTAGCTCCAAGTCATGCGTGGGATAGTTCACTTCGTGAGGTCTCAATTGCCTCAACGCATATGCCACCACTCGGCCCTCTTGAATAAGCACACAACCGAGCCCATGGCGAGAAGCACCGTAGTATACGTCGAAGTTTTTGGGAATATCCGGCAAAGTAAGCACGGGAGCTTTGGTCAAGCGTTCTTTCAAAATCTGAAAGCTTTTTTCACACTCCACTGACCATTCGAACTTCTTCTCCTTCTTTAATGGTTGGGTCATTGGTCTCGTGATTGTGGAGAAGTTCTTAATGAATCGGCGGTAGTAGCCCGCAAGTCTGAGGAAGCTTCTAATATCGGTGACACTTTTGGGCTGCCCCCAATTCAGTGTGTCTTGTACCTTGCTTGGGTCAATGGCGACACTACCTTTGGATAGCACATGACCCAAAAAGCTAACTTTCCTGAGCCAAAATTCACACTTGCTGAATTTTGCATAAAGTTGATGTTTGCGGAGTTTTTCCAACACAAACCTCAAGTGCTTCTCGTGTTCTTCATCAGATTTGGAGTAGATGAGGATATCATTAATAAACACAACAACGAACTTTTCCAGATACTCTATGAAAATTGAATTCATGAGGCTCATGAAATAGGCCAGTGCATTCGTCAAGCCGAAGGACGTGACAGTGTACACGTACAAACCGAAGCGAGTGGATAATATCGTCTTCAGAATGTCCTCAGTTTTGACCTTGATCTAATGGTAGCCTAGTCGTAGGTCAATCTTGGAGAATACTTGGGCTCCGGTTAGCTGGTCAAACAAGTCATCAATTCAGGGAAGTGGATATTTGTTTTTGACCGTGACTTCGTTTAACGGATGGTAGTTGACACACATCCGCAAACTCTTGTCTTTCTTCTTAACGAACAATGCCGGGCCTCCCCAAGGTGAGCAGCTTGGCTGGATAAATCCCTTGTCTTGCAGCTCCTTGAGTTGTTCCTTCAGTTCTATCAACTCGTTGGAAGGCATCCGATATGGCCGTTTTGAAATTGGCGCGGTACCGGATGAAAGCTTGATCACAAACTCAACTTCGCGATCCGGGGACATGCCTGGGAGTTCTTTGAGAAAGACATTTGGGTACTCGTAAACCATGGGTACCTTCTCCAATTCGGGAGTGGTACCAATTTCCAGAGCATAGAGATGAGAACCAACAATTTTTGACGCGAAAATGACTTGATCGCCATTTTCACTTGTGACAGAAATTGACCGCCGTGCACAATTAATTTGCCCCTGATTTTTGGACAACCAATCCATCCCCAAAATGACATCTATCCCCTCTGAATCTATCACTATTAGATTTGCCAAAAATCCTACCCCCTAAATTTCCACCTTTGCATCCGGCAAATTTGATCGGTTCGCAAAACTGACCCCAACAACTGTATGTGGTTTGGTGGCTGAAGTGTATGTATGTCAAACTGATGATGTGCAGAAAAACACTTCTTGATAAAAGAATGTGATGCTCCCAAATCAAACAAGACAATAGTTGGATAGGAATTAACAAGGAGCGTACCCAAGACGACATCTAGTGTGCCGATTGCCTCCTCGACTGTAACATGGTTCACTTGGCCACGTGCCAGAGCTTGGGCAGGCTTGGCATCTTCAGGGGTGGTGCGGGGCATGCAGAAGCTGGAGATAGGTGGACACAGGGCATGCCACATGCTCTCTGCAAACACCGGTGTGCATAATGCCCGGGACGACCGCAGTGGTAGCAAGTCACGCTCGGGTTGAAATTGCTGCTGTTCGGGGGCTGATTTCCACCACTTCTCAGCTGTAAATTTGGTGGTGGAGGACGGGGCACAGGTGTTGGTGGCCTCGGTGGTGTTGGTGTTGGAAATATGCCCTAGAGGCAATCATAGAGATGATTATATTTCATTATGTTCATAATATTGGATAATATGTTATCCAGTTCCTTGAATGAATCATTGGTTATGAAGATTAACAAGTATGTGACTTGTTGGTGAAACTCTTTTAACTTATATGATGTTGTTCAAAATGGATCCCTAGTCTGATGTTATTGGTCGAAACACTATTGACTCTATCGACCAGCACATTGTATTAATTGATGACCATGTTTCACCGGTCATGGGTATAGGGATATCGAATCAATAATGTAAACACATGTTAGAGAACATAGGGTTGGATTGACCCATCTTGAGACACTATTAAGATTGTTATTATTCTATGTGTCATTTGTTAGTCTCAAGCAATGATGATGTATAATCCTTAGACCTGAGATTAGCATGGTTTTCTACATGTGTAATAGCACTTTTAGGGGTTGCCAATCTCTACTCGTAACCGGGTAGTTATAAAGGTAGCTTTCGGGAATGCTATGAAACATGAAGAGGAATGTGACTGGTCGGATATAGGATTTGCCCCTCCTAACATAACAGGAGAGATGTTTCTGGGCCCCTCGTTGTGGTCAGATAAAGTAAGTGCATGGCCATGCCACTAGTGGTCAAAGTGTTCGACCACGTGAAGTTATCCGGCACTCGATCGAGAAAGTATTGAAAAATCCATGGATGACACAACATCTCACCTGGAGTTAAACCAGACATCGTGAGGCAAAGGGAGAATACACGAGAAGGTCTTTCAGTTCGATCAAATATAGACTTGTCGTATAGAGATATGAGCTAGTCGTAGGCTGGTCGAACATGATCACTAAGTAGTCGAAACCTGGTCATAAGGAGTTACGAACTGGTCGTGACCAAATACAAACTGGTCGTATAGATATAGGACCTGGTTGTAAGTGATGAGGACCTGGTCGTAGATCATATTGCATTAAGGTTCGTCTGATATAATTTGTGTGTATTCAGGAATCGTTATGCCCTACTAGGAACCGTTAACGACTCGTGATCGGAAAGGGTTTTCGAGTCACAACCGATTACGCATGAACCTACAGGGTCACACACTTAACGGGTTAGAACAAAATGTGTTCGGATAGGATTCGTCATGGGCACTATATAAGGATGTGCATGAGGCTGTTGGGAGGAGGGGGTGAACGTAACAGACAAGACACACGAAAGTCGTGAGTTGAGTTGTTCCACTGAAACCCTAGCCGCCATCTTCCTGAGAGCTCTGCCGTGTGACTTGGTGCTAGCACACCGGTGTACGGTTTTTCCTTTCCTAGACATGTGGATACCGTAGTGGCACTACTGCGGTTGTTGTTGCGCTTGAGGACGATCCGCGATCTTCATAAGGAACGGTAGAGATCGCTGGAGGAGACGATCGACTCATGAGGACGCTAGACGATCGACTATGACTACTACATCGAAATGCTCCACGTTGGACCAGGCTGCTCCAACTCTTCTTCCGCTGCTCTATGCGTCTGGTGGTAACGATCTGTGTTCATCTACTTGCTTGGCTTCCTGGTTTACATGGTAGAAATTTTGATTTGTTGCTATCATAGCCTATTTGTACCCCAACAGCTGGAGCTTGGAACCGAGGAAGGTTGGGCTGCCAAGTGCGTGGCCTCGTGAAACCGCCACTTGCTGAAATCTGTGCGGCCCTTTTTCACATACACGACTCCTCCAATGCCTGACTCTTGCTTTCCACCATGATGGCCTTGTTAAACAGGTGCTGGAAGTTGCAAAAGTCATGCACGGCAAGTGCTAGCTGCATCTCTTCCGCCAAGCCGTTCGTGAACCGGCTCTGCCTACGGGCGTTGGTGGAAACATCATCCGGAGCGTACCGAGCAAGGAAGTTGAATTCGTGCAAGTAGTAGGTCACACTTTTTCGCCCTTGTTTGAGAGCAAGGAATTGATGTTGCTTGATGATCATGACACCCTCTGGGATATGCGCCTCGCGAAAGGCCGCTTTGAACTCATCCCAAGTCGGAACGTGTCCAGCGGGCTGCACGGCATAGAAGTTGTCCCACCAAGCACTTATTGCCCCCATCCAGTTGATAGCTAGCAAAGAGTGGGACCCCGGGGGTGGTGATCCCTCCCCTTGATGAGTCTTTGATCTAATTGTAGCCCTCGCCATCCTGTTGCCACACGGATTATTAGCAATCCGACGAAAGATACGTTCGAAAGAGCGCGAAATCAAATTCTGGACAGCGGGTGTATGGTACTTGATCTAGCATGCATCATGACATGATATGCACATAAATTTAACACCAAATGGGGGTACAAAGGCACCTGGGCCAGTACAAGTTCCATTAAAGCAAATAGCAGTTTTCTGGCACGATTACCATATAAGCCCGTAGGCGAATGGAACTGCTCGAAACGAAAGTTCTTGCAACAAACACATAAATAGTTCCATCAATACTACCCTATTACATTATTTGGGGGAATTTTCTCGTTGATTAGACTCCCACATAGCAAGCTCTCGACACTAACAACATAGCCATTCTGGTTGAAATTCATTAGAACCTCGTCTAGAAGCCAATATCCCGGTGATCCCGTGTCCTCATGGTCCTCCGGGTTTGTGAGGCGCATTGGGGATCCTAATAAGAGTGAGTGACCTCCAACGGGCTCTGAAATATGGGTGTGAGAAAAACCCAATGCCAATATACGAGCACGGCAGCTCGACCCATAATTGGGTGCCTGTCCCACCACTTTTGGAAGATGAAACTCTGTGGGTGCAGCACCGAATGGGGAGATCTCATTATCACCATAAAGCACGTTGTGGGGAACACGCCTTGTGTTGACCATGAGCCTAAGGCACTCCTAGGCCACACCATCAAGCACCTAGCATCCCAGGCTGGCGAGCCACATTTACTCTTGAAGTCTCTCAACTGATCCACCGTACCAAACCCTCCTTTAAGCCCCTACTTGCCTTTGGGTATCTAACCTCCCTAGTGACCACGGTTTTACTTTGAGTGCCATTTCGAATTGGCACTTTTCTTCTTCCCCTCGGTCTGTTTTTTGGTTCTTTACCTTTTATTTTGTTTTTGCTATTTCTCATATTGTAAGTGTTTTACTTCATTTAATATATACAGAAGGGCTTGCCCTACTGTTTTCCATCAAAAAAAAAGATGACGTCGAGTCTCCCACAACTTGTGCATAGTGCAGCGATGAACCTGGTCCATAATATGAACCAATCTCACCAATTAACGCACTTGATGGTCTTCTCCATACTGAATTTCAGCGAAGGTGTTCACCTCCTTGCCATGCTCTCACAGCGGGAAATGGTCGTATGGCGGTTGAGCCAACTCCATCAAATCATGGCAGAGATAGCTCATGGCCACACTGGCCACGTCCTGGACTGCCATGGCTTCGGAGGTGCCACGCACTTGGAAACAATATGGGATGCTCTCTGTCTGTCGCCTTGTGATGATATTGATCACGGCCAGGTACTCTTCCATTATCGGTCCTCGGTCACAGCAGTAGATGGCGTACTCCAGTTGATAGGTGAAATTAGGCCTCCATAACATATCTCGCAACAGCGTTGGGTACCCTTCAACGTCCACAGCTTGGAGTTCCTTAACCGAATATCGGCGGCTCATCTAAGCATAAGAAGGACAAGGTGAGTAGAAAAGTTAGTTTGCAAATCCAAATGAACGTAGGGGTAAGAAAATGACACTAGGATGGATAAGGAATAAAAGATTTACATGACTTAAACTTTTCTGAAATTATTTTTCTAATTTGAATATAATATGTCTGAAGACTAGCTAAAGCTAACGACCTTGCTATTTCTAACCTACAGTCGGTATGGCTCTGATACCAACACTGTGGGGACTCCGGAGTTAAATTCGTAAGACCTAGACCTTCCCGTTCTTACTAGAATAACTATGGGCCTCCAAGATCCGAAATCCAATTTAATTCATTTTGAGTAGGACCAGCTGAGCTAGAGCCATGGTTACTATGCATACCACACCTCTGCGTGTGCTACATGGTGACCGGTTCCCCGACAGCCCAAGCCCACACTTAAACGGATCAAAGAGCATTTCAGAAACTTCGGATATGAGACCCGTGTGAGCTCCCAAGATCAGCGGCTAACACACACATATCTTTACCAACGTCATTCAAAGACAATCCACAAGACATACAATAATATAACAAAGTGGCATACAAACACAGGACTTATGTCCATAATTTTTACATAAGTGGCCGACCGGCCAAATTCAAAAGATTAGCAACAAGTACGCAGTGGAAACAAAGTAATATAAACCAAAAGCACCATATAGGTTTACCCATTCCCAAAGGCAGCCGAATGGGGGTTAGAAACAGCATCATTCATTAGCGTCACCGAAATCGCCGCTAACGAACTATGTGGATATCATGGGGATATCTGCATGATCTTAGGATGATGATACAATTGGCAATGGCATTTGCGGTTTGTCAAATCTCGCGTTTTCGGCAGAGTTTCAGTTCTGTCAGGTCATTGGCGGTCGACCGCCGGATCGTGATCGGTAGCCTTGTCTCGAGGGATTTTCTGGTTAAGTCCCAGGGGCGGTTAGACCGGCCAGAACGGCGGTCTGGCCGATTTTGACTTGTTTCGTCGAGTTGTTGGCGATGCTTGTTGGGTTAGCTTAAGGGCATGGCCTTCAGTGCATATGTGTTCATGTTTCATGTTTTCACTAACGTGGGTCAAGTTGTGAAGAACTTCTTCACGGATTCGATTTGATTGTCTATTGGTGTGCAGGTTGCTTGGAGGTCAACGATGGTCAACGACGAGGAGGATTGGGACTAAGCTTGGAGAGCTGAGGTCCAGAACGATCAAGGATGCCGGGTGAGGTCAAATGACTCAAGCATGGCACAGAACGGATAAGGATGACCAAACGGGCAGTTCGGTGCGACTGGTTGATCAAGCGGTGCAGGGGTCGGTGCAAGTGCCATGGTGGTCCGGTGGGAACCGGATGGGAGAGACTTGCCGACATGATGAGAGCCGCTGGATCAACCTACACGTGGCGAAGCATGGGAGTGCTTCGCGCAGTTCGGACTCGGTCTTCGGAAAAGATCGAGAATAGGTATTTTGGTAATTTTACTAAATACCGCCTTGGTGACCTTTTTGGCTTACCCGCGGCGCAAGACGGTGCGTTGGAGAAGCAGATTAGGTCAATAGTTGAAGACGGCGCTTTAAAATGCGTGCGTGTGTGACTCGTTTGTGTTGGGCCTTAACGGGAGCCCATTAGGGGTTAACTCTCTAGAAGCTAGGCCTCCATATAAATAGGGGCGGCTGCTGTCAAACAGCACCCAAGCACTTCATTTGTAAACCCTAGTTTGGTTTTAGGGTATTAGAGAAAGAGGAGAGGCTTAGGGCTCTAGGGAGATGAGTTGAGTTGTGTGCTCATGGATTGAGCTTTGTCCTCTATGGATGGAGTGGCTGTAAACCCTCTCAACCTCAGATCAATCTATGGATGATTCCCAAAGATGAGTCTCTTTTGTGTTCTTGCTCTATATTTGTGATCTTTGGCCTTTTCTTGATCCTTTGCCTTTTGGTTGGTTTCGTGCCTTCTTCCACCTTGCTGTGACATGTGGGAACTTATCTAAGATCACCTAGATCATCAATCTCCCACGAGCAAGTGTTGGATCAAGTTTTTTGTTTTGCTCGGTTTTGTACCCTCCTTCGGTAAAATTGAAAAAGATCAAAACTTTGACGTGGATCTACTCAATCACTGCTTGGAATAGGTTCCAAATATCCTTAGGAAGGTGTGTTCCAAGTTTGGTCAAGTTTGACCGTGTAGATCAAAAGTTTGATCAATTTTCGTTTTGGATCCCGAGCTGTCTGCACTGTTTCTGGCCAGGGCCGGTCCGACCGAACTTATAACGCCGGTCAGACCACACCCCGGTCTGACCGCGCCTATGCCGCCGGTCTGATCGCTCTTTTAGGGTTTGATGCCTTTTGGTTCAGTGCTTTGGGGATTTTGATTTAGATTCAATAACAAGTCTTCTGTTGCACTTGAATGTTGATCTTCATAGCTTCTGTAGCCATTGGAGTGATATTGTGTTGAATTTGAACGAGGTGAAAAGTAGGTGATATCCTATTCACCCCCTCTAGGCACCTTCCTGGTCCTACAATTGGTACCAGAGCCGGTTAGCTCTTCTCATAGATCTTAACCGGTCTGAGGAGCCATGGCGTCTGACAAGTATTCCACCAAACCGCCTGTGTTTTATGGATTCGATTTTTCATACTGGAAGGCTCGCATGCATGCCTACATCGAGGCTCAAGGGCACTCAATTTGGCTTAAGGTTAAAAACCCTTATGTGGTGCCAACCAATGACGATGTGATCACACCTGATGTGGAGGCAAATAGCAAGGCTCGGAATTTTCTGATTCAAGGGCTTAGTCGATCTGAGTTTGAGCATGTCGCTCACTTGAGATCTGCTCACAAGATCTGGAAGACCCTCACTGACTACCATGAGGGCTCTACCGCGATCAAGGAAGTGAGATAGAACCAACTTAAGAAAGAATACTCAAAGATCGAACAAAGGCCTGGTGAATCTTTGGATGAGTTGTTGGGTAGGTTTTCAAAGATCATTCATGACTTGCGTGCTGTGGATCTTGTTTTCACTGAGTCTGAGAATGCACACCAGTTCTTGGGTGCACTGGACGTGAGAGTTTGGGGGATGAAGATCACTTCCATCAATGACAACACTATCATGAGTGAGCTTACCATGGATAAGCTCTACTCGAGGTTGAAGTCGCATGAGATTGATTTCATCTCACGTCTTCCCAAGACAGATCTGATGGCTCTAGTGGTTGACCCTTCTAAGGGTAGCTCTTCTGATTCTTTGGATTTTGGCTCATCTGGTTTTTTTTTGTCCGCTTTGCATTCCTTGAGCGATGAGCAGCTTGAGAAGCTACCTGAGGATGATCTAGCCCTCCTATCCATAAAATTCACGAGAGCCTACAACAAGGTAAGGTTCAGGAAGAGAGGTGGCCCTGTTACCTGCTTTGAGTGTAGTGAGCCAAACCATATTCAGTCCAATTGCCCCAAGCTGAAGGGCAAGGAGGAGAAGAACCTTCGGAGGCGTCCTCAAGCTCAAGATGCAAAAGCCAAGAAGCCCAACTACCGGAAGTTCGTCAACCGGATCCTTGCCGCTCTTGAGAATGTTGACATGAGCGATGTGGACTCGGGGACGGAGGACGACGAGGATGATTCTCATGGCAAGAAGAAGGCCCAGGGCTTCACTGGTATGTGCTTCATGGCTAGGGACAGCCACGACGTCGACTCCTCCAATGACGACGAGCTCTTTAGCCATCCCGACGAGGTATGCCCCTCACCAAATGAAATGAAACGTGCATTGATTGCTGCTGAACAAAAACTGAATTAGCAAGCTAAAATAATTAAGAAACAAGATTTCATGATTGACAACTTGAACCTAGAAGTGGTTAGGCTCAAATCCATTAATCCTGCTGATGATTGTGATTCTTGCTCTAGCTTGCTTAATGAACTAGTAAATCTAAAATCTGCTCATTCCTCTATTGCTAATCAACTGAAAGATGCTTTTGATGAACTAGATTCTCTCAAGTCGAGTCCTAGTCATACCTGCTTGGATGCTATTGCTATAGATGTGACTTCAGTAGATGCTATTCCTTCATCTTGCTCAAACTGTGCATTGCTTGAATTGAAGTTGGATAGTACTACTAAGGAATTGATGAAATTTGATGCTAGTCACACTTGCTCTCATTGTGAGGATAATATGATTAAAATAAAGGAAATGACTGAAATGGTCCTTCATTCTAAAATTACTTCATGTGAAAACTGTCTTAAACTCACAATTGAAAATGATGCTCTAAACAAGACTCTAAAGGAGAAATCTAAAATTGAACAATTCATGTCCATAACTGCTTCCAAGAAAGTTGTTGATTATGCTTCTTGTGTTTTTTGTGCTGAAATTGGACTAAATGTAGATAAGATACAAGAGGTATTTAGAGTCAAGTTCGAAGAGCAGTTGGATAGGATTAGGAATGCTTCATGTGTGTCTTGTGAGGCTTTGAAGGTTGAGACCGCTTGTTATAAGGAAAGGTATAATAGGGCTATCAAGTCAAACAAGTGTGTCTCATGTAAGGAGTTAGCCAAAGAAAATGACTATCTTAAAAGGACTCTTGAGAGATTTTCTAGTGGAAGAAGAACTTAAACATGATCCTTGATCGATCTAAGGTGAGTGTGAACAGGCCTAGGATTTAATTCCTTAGAGAATTCTAAGAATCACCCACCTAAGGTTGTGAGAGCTATTAAGAGTGGCGTATTTGAGGTAGAATCTCCTGAGTCATCTAAGATAATTTTTAGATCTGCAGGTTTTGCCCAAAATCCTTCTAGCAAGACAGATGCTTCTAAGTCAGTTGATCAGACCTCTCAGAAGGTCAAGTATCACTGCACTTTTTGCAAGAAGGATGGCCACATAGTTGAGTTCTGCTTCCGTAGAGCTAAGAGTGAGAGGAAGGAGAGAGTGCATGTTCTGAGGTCCATTAGAGGAGTTTCTTCACCTACGACAGTCTCTAGACCTAGACAGCTTGTCTTTCCTACTACACATAGGCCTAGGTTTGTAGATGATTTTTTTGACTCCTTTGGTGGCTCTAGGCAGCGTTTTGGGTTAGGATATCGTGAGAAGAAACCACGGGTAGCATCTAGACAGGGGGAGTACCGATCTTTTGGTAGAACGATTCGGAGAGGTCTAGGTGTTGCTCGTGCGCATTCTTATGATTATCCCACTAACCATTTTATTGCTGCTTCCCCTGCTGTTCCTAAGCATCGTGTGGCTTAGTACAGGATTCCCAAGTCTTTTATCACTAACTTGATCTTGAGGTGAGATGTTCCCTGCTTATCTTGTTGTAGATCCGTCGTGCGAGGAAGGATGACATATGGCTTGTTGACTCTGGATGTTCTCGACACATGACTAGAGATTCTAGATGGTTCTCCTCCCTCACACGTGCATCCGGCAACGAGTTGATCACATTTGGGGATGCTTCTACTGGGACTGTGACAGCCAAGGGCACAGTGCGCGTCAACAACAACTTCATGTTTAAGGACGTCGCTTTAGTAAGTAAGCTGAGGTATAATTTGCTATCTCTTTCTCAGCTTCTTGATGAGGGTCTAGAAGTGAGGTTTAAGAGTGATGAGTGTAAAGTTCTAGACTCCTCGGGTGTGCTTGTCTTTGAGATCTCTAGGTTTGAGAAGATCTTTTGTGCTAATTTCAGTATCTCTTCTACTTCCAGCCCTAGGTGTCTTGTGGCTTCTGATTCTCATGATTTAGTGTTGTGGCACCGTAGGCTTGGACACATAGGCTTTGACCACTTGACCAGGATCAGTAGCAAGGACTTGATTAGAGGGTTGCCTAAGCTTAAGCCTGTTAGAGATCTTGTGTGCACTCCCTGTAGACATGGTAAGATGGTTTCTGCTTCTCATCCACCTCTTACTTTAGTGATGACCGATGGACCTGGCCAGCTCTTGCACTTAGACACTATTGGCCCTTCTAAAGTTCAGTCTGTAGGGGGGAGGTGGTATGTGCTTGTTATTGTGGATGAGTACTCCAAGTATTCATGGGTATATTTTCTGGTTTCTATGGATGAGGCTTTTGGCTTCTTTAGGGAGTTGGTTCTTAGATTAGCTGTTGACCTCCTTGGAGCCTTGAGAACCATTAGGAGTGACAATGGCACAGAGTTCAAGAACTCTTCTTTCGCCACATTCTGCACTGAGAGAGGTCTTGAGCATCAGTTCTCCTCTCCTAGAGTTTCTCAGCATAATGGGGTTGTAGAAAGGAAGAACAGGACCCTTGTAGAGATGGCTAGGACCATGCTAGATGAGCATAGCACTCCTAGGAGGTTTTGGGCTGAGGCGATCTCTACTGCTTGTTATGTGTCTAATATGGTTTTCTTGAGATTTGTTATAGGCAAGACTTCTTTTGAGCTTAGATTTGGTCATAGGCCTAAAGTATCTCATTTCAATATTTTTGGTTACAAGTGCTTCATTCTTAAACATGGCAACTTGGATAAATTTGAATCTAGATGTTATGATGGCATTTTTCTTGGATATCCTGCTCATTCTCGTGGCTATCGCGTATTTAATTTAGATACTAACAAAATTGTTGAGACTTGTGAAGTCACTTTTGATGAGGCTAGTCCTGGTACTAGACCCGATGCTACAGGTACACAGGTTCCTGATATTCGAGAGCATCTTCGCGGCGGCGACTCGAGGATGAGGACCCAATCCATCCTCAAGGCACTCTTGAGATGGTTGGAGAGCACCTTCTACTTCACCACTTCATGAGAGCGACCTCCTCCCACTTTCACCGGCGCTCTGAGTGGCTCTGCTCCTACCTCTGACCCATGAGGTAGAGGCCACATCTGCACCAGGATCTCCTCTTCATATTCAGCGACAACATCCACCTAAGTAGATTATTGGGGATCTTCATGAGCGAGTCACTCGCTCCAGGTTTATCTCTCTAGATTCTCATGCACATTCTGCTTTTGTTGCATCTTTTGAACCCTGAGATGTCACCCATGCTTTATCTGATTCTTCTTGGGTCAATACCATGCATGAAGAACTTGAAAATTTTGAAAGAAACAAAGTCTAGACCTTAGTTGAACCTCCACCTAATCAACATGTAATTGGAACAAAATGGATTTTCAAAAATAAGTAAAGTGAGGATGGGTTGGTAGTTCGCAACAAGGCTAGGCTTGTAGCTCAAGGTTATTCCCAAGTAGAAGGCTTAGACTTTGAAGAGACCTTTGCTCTTGTAGCTTGATTAGAAACCATTCGCATATTGTTAGCTTTCGCGACATCTAAGGGCTTTAAGCTTTTTCAAATGGATGTCAAGAGTGCTTTCCTTAATGGTTTCATAGAAGAAGAGGTCTATGTCAAGCAACCCCCTCGTTTCGAAAATCGCAAATTCCCAAACCATGTGTTTAAGCTCTCTAAAGCCTTGTATGGATTGAAGCAAGCCCTAGAGCTTGGTATGATAGGCTTAAGAGTTTCTTGCTTGAGAATGACTTTAAAATGGGAATGGTAGATAAAACCTTGTTCACTCTCAGGCATGGCAGTGACTTCTTATTGGTTCAGATTTATGTGGATGATATCATATTCGGTGGTTCTTCTCATGCTTTGGTATCCAGTTTTTCAGATTCTATGAGTAGGGAATTCGAGATGAGTATGATGGGCGAGCTGACTTTCTTCCTTGGTCTTCAAGTCAAGCAACTCAAAGAAGGTACCTTCATTCATCAAAACAAGTATACAAAGGACCTTCTTCGACGCTTCGACATGGGAAGCAGCAACCAATGTCTACTCCCATTGCCACTTCTACCGTGCTGGATCCTGATGAGGATGGAGAGCCAGTGGACCAGAAGGAGTACCGCAGCATGATCGGTTCCCTCCTCTACCTCACGGCATCGAGGCCGGACATACAGTTTGATGTATGTCTCATGCGCTCGATTCGAGCTTCCTCGTGCCTCTCATCGTCAGCGGTCGTCGCATATTCAGTACCTCCGTGACACTCTTGACTTTGGACTCTGGTTTTCTTGATTCTGCTCTCTCCATTCGAGTTTTTTCTGATGCTGATTTTGCGGGGTGTAGAGTGGATAGGAAGAGTACTTCTGAAACGTGTCATTTCTTAGGCACATCTCTTATCTCTTGGTCTTTTAGGAAGCAGGTCCTGTTGCCTGATCCACCGAAAGGTTTGAGTATGTAGCTGCAGCGAGTAGTTGTTCTCAAGTTCTCTAGATCTTATCTACTCTGCGGGACTATGGGTTGTCTTTGGATAGTGTTCCTCTTTTCTGTGATAACACTAGTGCCATAAACATAGCCAAAAACCCCGTGCAACACTCTAGGACCAAACACATTGATATCAGGTATCACTTCCTTAGAGATCATGTAGAGAAGGGTGATATTGTGCTTCACTTTGTAGAATCTGAGCAGCAGGTTGCGGATATTTTTACTAAGGCTCTTGATTCTTCTTGATTTGCTTTCTTGCGGGGAGAGTTGGGAGTTATTAGTCCTTTTGGCCTGTTTTGAGGGGGAGTTTGCTCTTTTTCATTCATTGTATCATATTGCATTCATATAAAAAATCCAAAAAGATGCATTGTAATATAAGAATTCTGCTTATCTTTTAATTGATGAAGCTTTGCTTATTACCCCTTTGAGCTTTAGTATTTTAATTCTTGCTCAATACCATGTCTAGTTCTTTGACTTGCTAGAATTATCATGCTTTCACATGTATAGCTAAGTCTTTGCTAAATGAGCTAGAACATTAAATCAACTTGAATGAAAAAACTACAATTTGTGGGTCTTTTAGCTAGTTGCGCAATTAGTGCTCCTTTTGTGACACTGGCCCTGTCAAAATTGCTTTGTTAGCTCTTAAATCTAGTTTTGATCATTACTTGAGCTTCTTCTTCTGCTGAGAATTTATAACTGCTCTTGTGTAAAAAGAAAATTCGAATTGCAAGATTGTCTTTGTTACAATGTGCCAAACTACTCTCACGAGACTGTATGTCCAAGACATGAACTTGGAGATAGTTTGATGATCCAGACAATCTCATGGGGACTGCTTGTCAAAATTGACATGAACCTCAAGATTTGTCGCCCGGGTAGAAGCTTAGGAAAAGGTTGTGGATGGCTCCTAGTCCAGGATCTTCTTCACTAAGATATACCTTTTGGTCGAAGCTTAGGAAGAGTTTGTAGATGGCTCCTAGTCTAGGATCTTCTTTTCTAAGATAGATCATTAATCAACTTCAAAATTCTTTGCAAATGAAAAATTGTTGAAAAATAGACGTTTGAGCTAAATTGAGCAAATTGATTTGTTTCAGGACTTGTTTGTCTCCTTAAGTGGTCTTTACTAGCTTTTTGGTCTCACAATGACATTTTGACATGGCCATTATCATTTTAGGATCACTGTTGATGAACTTGCTAAATCTGACACATCGCTTAAATTGTTAAAATTCATTGCTTTATATTGAGCCTTCATGCTTAGCTTTGATATATATGTCTTAACATGATCTTGCTAGCGCTGATAGGCTTGATATAGAAATGCTAGCTTGCACTTTTGGGTAATCTACAAAGCTTCTTGTGCTCAAAAATTGAAAAATGAAAAATTGAAGCCACTCCATTGCATTTCATGCATGCTCTTTCTTATGCTTCGTTCTCACTTTCTGCTTTTGTTGTGATTCCTTGATGAATCCATTATCAAAGGGGGAGAAGAAATAGCAAAAATGTGAAGAAAAAGAGTGTGTTGGATGTAGGGGGAGAAGAAATTTTGGAGATTTTGAGTTCTTCTGAAAAATGAGGATCATAGTGAGGGGGAGTTTTTTGTTTTGCTTTATTTTGGTCTTATTGCCAATTCTGAACTTGTTTGTAATCTTTGGGACCTCACAATGATCAAAGGTCAATTTGAATAATTGTTCTTTCATATGGACCTTAAGTGAGATTTTGGAATTTTCTGGAAATTGAAGCTTTCTTGCGTTCTTTTGCCTTATCTCACTTGTTTATGCTATTCTGGAGCCAGCTTGGTCATTTCCCTTGCTTTTTCTTGCATTTGGACCAAGTTGTGCCTTTGAGCGAAAACATCGAGTAATTACTATTTCACACCTCAAACTTTGCATTTTTGGGAAATTGCCAATGTGTTCATCAAGGGGGAGATTGTGGATATCATGGGGATATGTGCATGATCTTAGGATGATGATACAACTGGCAATGGCATTTTCGGTTTGTCGAATCTCGTGTTTTCAGCAGAGTTTCAGTTCTGTCAGGTCATTGGTGGTCACACCGGCCATGTCTCGAGGATTTTCCGTTAAGTCGAGGCGGTCGGGCCAAGCGAGCAATGATCTGGCCGATTTTGACTTGTTTCATCGATTTGTTGGCGATGCTTGTTGGGTTAGCTTAAGGGCATGGGCTTTAGTACATATGTGTTGCATGTTGCATGTTTTCACTAACGTGGGTCAAGTTGTGAAGAACTTGTTCCCGGATTCAATTTGCTTGTCTATTGGTGTGCAAGTTGTCTGGAGGTCTACGACGGTCAATGGTGAGGAGGATCGAGACTAAGCTTGGAGAGCTGAGGTCCAGAACGATCAAGGATGCCGGGTGAGGTCAAATGACTCAAGCATGGCGCAGAATTGATAAGGATGACCGAACGGGCAGTTCGGTGCGACTGGTTGATCAAGCGGTGTGGGGGTCGGTGCAAGTGCCATGGTGGTCCGATGGGAACCAGATGGGAGAGACTTGCCGACACGATGAGAGCCGCTGGATCAACCTACACGTGGCGAAGCATGGGAGTGCTTCGCGCAGTTCGGACTCGGTCTTCGGAAAAGATCGAGAAGGGGTATTTTGGTGATTTTACCAAATACTGCCTTGGTGACCTTTTTGGCTTACCCGCGGCGCAAGACGGTGCGTTGAAGAAGCGGATTAGGTCAATAGTTGAAGACGGCGCTTTAAAATACGTGCGTGTGTGACCCGTTTGTGTTGGGCCTCAACGGGAGCCCATTAGGGTTAACTCTCTAGAAGCTAGGCCTCCATATAAATAGGGCTACTGTGTCAAACAAAGACACCAAGCACTTCATTTGTAAACCCTAGTTTGGTTTTAGGGTATTAGAGAAAGAGGAGAGGCTTAGGGCTCTAGGGAGATGAGTTGAGTTGTGTGCTAATGAATTGAGCTTTGTCCTCCATGGATGGAGTGGCTGTAAACCCTCCCAACCTCAGATCAATCTATGGATGATTCCCAAAGATGAGTCTCTTTTGTGTTCTTACTCTATATTTGTGATCTTTGGTCTTTTCTTGATCCTTTGGCTTTTGGTTGGTTTCGTGCCTTCTTCCACCTTGCTGTGACATGTGGGAACTTATCTAAGATCACCTAGATCATCAATCTCCCACGAGCAAGTGTTGGATCAAGTTTTTTGTTTTGCTCGATTTTGTACCCTCCTTCGGTAAAACTGAAAAAGATCAAAACTTTAACGTGGATCTACTCAATCGCTGCTTGGAATAGGTTCCAAATATCCTTAGGAAGGTGTGTTCCGAGTTTGGTCAAGTTTGGCCGTGTAGATCAAAAGTTTGATCGATTTTCGTTTTGGATCCCGAGTTATGCCTGCTTGTTTTCAGTCGGGGCGGTCGGACCGAACTTAGAACGCCGGTCGAGACAAGACTTTTGATCGACCGCGCTATCTTCTTGGTCGACCGCTCTTTTAGGGTTTGATGCCTTTTGGTTCAGCGCTTTGGGGATTTGATTTAGATTCAACAACAAGTCTTCTGCTGTACTTGAATGTTGATCTTCATAGCTTCTGTAGCTATTAGAGTGATATTGTGTTGAATTTGAACGAGGTGAAAAGTAGGCAAGTTCCTATTCACCCCCCCCCTCTAGGCGCCTTTCCGGTCCTACAAACTGATCAAGCGAATAATCTTCCCCACCTGCAGCAAGTGGACAATCCGGTTGAGTATAAAAATGTACTCGCAAGACTTATACAAAAAAAAATTATACATGCTAGAGGCTGACCAAAAGAGAGGTCGTAATGGCTTAGTTTTGCATAAAACGCACGATTTTTCAACTATACACATACTAGTTTGTAACCACCATTTAGCAAACAAAATTTTAACAAAAGAATTACGAATGATAGTGATATATATATAGATCAAAAAACACCAAAGTGGCAGCCCACTTTGATAAACTAAATGGCGTGAATCACCCTTCATGCCAATACCGAATAGTAACCCATGTCAATTTTAATTTAGAGTATAACGATGATGTCTTCCAAACCAAGTGTCGTCCGTAACCGTGGACACGGCTATTCAAATAGATTAATCCCTGCAGGGGAGTACAACTTTACCCACATGACTCGATTAGCCCGTAAGTCTCTGGAAAAGGACACACTTCCTAAGGTATGCCGGTCGGGTAGATCGAGACTCAGTATTTTTCAGCAAGACAACCCTATTGAGTTGAATCACCCATGCCAGATGAAACCGCAAGCTCAGTAAAAGCTATTTATAAACCTTGCTAAGCGGGCAGGCAAGTTCTGTCGGACATGTCGATACAATGTACAGAAAGAAAAATAGTGCCCATCCGCATGTTATAGAAAATTGCATCGGATTCCTACGAACATATGATCACAACAAATGTTTCCTCATACCACCTGTGTTTCAACCCAATAAGACACCCCCCTACTTGGCATCCAGCGTGTGGAAGTACGAGTTTTACTTGGAACGATAGCCAAAGTTCAGTCCTTAATAATCCGGACAAGTCTACCACCATACCCAAATATCGTGCACGAAGGCACCCACACTACTAGCCACTTGTCTAGACCTAAAGCATTTTTAATTTGACAATTTAAACTCAACAACTAGATTCGAAGATCTGGACAGAAAACATAGAAGTAAAGTGATCGGTGTTTCCCACGATTGACAGGCTAACCCCATCAACCGAACTATTGTATCTACTTGACTTGCATGGCTAAGCATTAACATAGATATTAGAAATACCATCACAAACATATACCTTAAGCATATCTGTAAGGAGTGGAAATATGAAGGATAACCTACAAGAGTTAGAACATAGCTAACTATACACAAAATATCGATACTTCAAACTAGCATGCATGCAAGTATATTTGCAACTAAAAATAACGAGAGTGGAAAATCTAGGATCAATATGGATGCAAGATGATGCTTGCCTTACTGGTAGTCCACTTTCTCACTCTCAGGCACGTACTCGCACACTTCCGGCAATTCGGAATCTAGAAAGAAAAAACGATATCGAATAAACATCGAGAAAGCCAAAAAATTCAAAAGGCTAAAAAATGCATGAAATTTACACAGTAGTGATATTATGATTTTAGATTAATTTAGGTTAAAGAATTAGTTCAATTGGAGATCGTATGAGAGAGTTATAGCCTTCCGAAAATCTGCTAGGAAGAAAATGCTGAAAAATCAGCTTGCTGTTGCTTTTAGTCCGAAATTAATTATTTTCGTGAAAATTTCCAGAATAGTGGTGGATACAAAAACTGCATGGTCTGCTAGAGAATAAAATTTTATGAACAACGCAATTGGATTCATCTCATTTGGAGTTCATATGAATTTTCAGTGTAAAAATAATTATTTTCTGAATTTTCTACCGCATTAAATATTTTTTATACGCAGGCTAACCTAGCCTCTGTCAATGACAGATGGGGCCCACGTATTTTCTTTTCTTTTTCATTATCTCCTAAAGGGAAAGCACCTACTGACATGTGGGGTCCACACATCATAGGCTCGGTTCAAAAGAATAGTGCTTGGACTGAATGTCCATATGCACAGTGCATGGTCTGTGGACCATAGTCCACTGTGCACTTAATTGCGCTCAGGCCCGCATGTTAGTGACTTAAACGAAAAACCAGATCTTTAACTTCTCTCGTTTTCTATTCACGGGCCCGCTCGTCAGTGAAACCAAGCGTCATTAATTCAACAGTTAAGCAATGATTAACCCTAAATGACAATGATTTGGTTAATTAAACGCGCTACAGTGGCTGTCGGTTTCCGACAACGCAGGGGAGCTTCTCGGGTGCTACACTATCGTGCTCACCACCGGTGATGTAGTCCACGGTGGTGGCGATGGATGCCAAAAAATGGGACCCCATGGTCCATGCGATGGCTCTGGCGAACCACAGTGGTGGCGCAATGGCGAGAGGTGGCGATGGAGCCACGGGCAACATGCCATTTGCAACCCGATGGCGTTTTGAGCTAACCAACGAGTGCACTAGCAACTAGGAGGACCAAGGAACTCACCGGAGTGATTAGGTTTGTCGGAGATGGTCGGAGAAAGCTTGGCGATAGCAAACTAGGGTGGCAGCGATGTGGTTGACACGGAGAGGGCGACCTGAAGAAGGAGAAGGAAAAAAAGATGTCGAGAAAGCTTAAGGGAGTTAAGGAGACAGTGGTATAGCAAGGGATTGAGGAATGCCTCACCATGCTAGAGATGGGGAAGAAAGGGGTGTCTTCGGCTAGAACCAAGGAAAAATCAAATTCCGACGTTCCCTATGAATGAAAGGCAACATTAAGTTGGGGGGAAATAATGCTGGTGCTCCGAAACACATGGTGACGCACCTGGCGCTCGGAGCTCGCTCATCGCGTGGAGAAGAAGCTCTGGTGAGTAGGGTCGGGCGGTCAGCGATAAAGGTAAGTAGGGCGGGTTGGGTGGTTCTGGTTCGAGTTAGGTCGAACCGGGTCCAAAAACCCGCTTGACTTAATGTTTAAATTCAACTCCTCCACTTTGACCGGGTGATTTAAAATAGCAAATAAATTTCAAAAATTCTAAGATTTTGCAGAGAGGTTCTTGGGGTGACATAGAACGCAAAAAAAATGTTCTACCATCAATGTTTGTGTTTTATTTTGCTTGATTTAAATCATTACAGTAGGGCTTTTCGAATTAGGTTTGAATTTTCTCTGGGTTAAGTTAGGTTCTAAAAATTTGAGAAAAACCATATTTATTCATGATAAATATTGTAAGATTTAAATAAATTATTTCTTGGAGATCTTCACAAGTATTTATTCCAGATTTCATTTGGAGCTTCAGTTTGAGTTATATATTTAACTTTGGTTTGAAAATTTTCAAATACAATAATTTGTGCACATGCTCCAGAAATCATATGCATGCTCATGAGATGCATCTTAATTCAGTTTAATAAAAATGGGCTGTGACAACATTACAATACTGAAATGAAATTAAACTATGTAGCCATGTTCATTTGATAGACCGAATTGATCACACTGCCACGCCAACTTTTTAGATAGAAAAGATCACACCCTGTCATGCCACACACTGTCACCTTTTCAGACAGAAATAACCACACTCCAAGCAACCTTTTCGGACTGAATTGGCCACACCTTATCACCTTTTCTGATCGAAAAAACCACACCATGTCACCTTTTCTGACCGAAAAGACTATGCCCTATCACCTTTTTAGATAGAAAACACCATGCCTTGTTACACCATGCACTACCACCTTTTAAGAAATAAATGACCACACACTCCAAGCAACCTTTTTAGACCAAATTGACCACATCCTATCAACTTTTTAGACCAAAAAGGCCACACCCTGTCAGCTTTTTAGACCGAAAAGACCACGTCTTGTCACCTTTTCACACCAAAAGGACCACATCCTATCACCTATTCAGACTGAAAAGACCACACAATGCTATGCCACACACTACCACCTTTTTAGACCAAAATGACCACACTCTACCATACCACCTTTTTAGACCAAAATGACCATAGTTTGCCATGCCACCTTTTCAGAGTGAAACGACAAATGGGATCAGCTCACTAGCCATCATAACTACAACCTATCCGCTTATAAAAGGACGGGAAGAGAGAGAGAGGAGAACGCTACACCGCCATAGCCAACACTCCACTCTAACTTGTTCCACAGATCAGAGAGGAAGGAGGGAGAAGATTATGTCGGCCTTGGAGATGTTGGGCTATGTGGAGATGATGTAGAAGTGCAAGTGGCTTGCCAAGAAGGCTAAAACCTACCCGAATTATTCGATGAAGGATGCGTCTATACCACCTGAGTTTCCATGCCCACAGTGCGACTACAAAAAGCTGGCTTGGATCATTCAGTCTATACACCCGGCGACCACCGCCCAGGCGTACTACACGTGCGGCAATATCCTTGTAAGAGAATCTTATACACACATCGATTTTTCATATTTTACATTGTATTCCACATATCACTAACTTCATCCGTGCATAATGGCAACCGGAGATGTTTTGTCACTTCTTCCAATGTATCGACGGCCCGAACAAGTGCGATAGAGCGTTCATCGAGCAGAAGTACATGTTCAACTACGCACTGCCACCCGAGCAATACAAGCACTGGGAACCTTATGTACCCGAGAGTAGGGAAGAAAATGCACCGGTGGAGCACAGGAAAGCAGGGTGGTCGTGGAGGACCTTTAAACAGAAAGCTGAGTACGACCAGGCTAAGCACACGGCGGACATGGGGAAGGCTCCTGCTAGTGAGACTAGTGGTCGTCCTAGCGCTCCCCGTCGCCTGGGCGCACTTCGGATCGAAGAGGTAAGTTATTTTAGATTTGCGTCCTAATTATTTATTTGACCTTACGTTCTGCTAACATCATTCTATCTTCTAGCCCGTCTCACAGTACAAGACTGCCTTCGGGACTAGCCGTACCCGCGGGTCTATAGTAGACAAGGGGAAGGCGCCGTAGGGCCATCAAGAATGACTTCGTTCACATCCACCAGTTTTTCTGATTCCAAAAGGCGCACATATATCCTAGGTGTAGATTGGGTTGTTGATTCGTGCATGATATCGTTTGTAATGCACGTAACCAAACCGTGCACATCATGTAATTCGCAAGTACATTATAAAGTCTCATTATCGCAGTTGAAATCTTATCTTCTAAATTTAACTCCTAAATTGTTCTCTATTTAATATTTCATTCCTTTTTTTACAATAATTGGTTGGACACACACTTAAATATATTACCAAAAAACTAAGTCAAATCATGTAAAATTTGAAGCTGCATTCTCTACCAACAACAAAAAAAAAACATCTCCTATCGCCAGTTGAATTGGCGACAGGAAGTTGTCACCATTTCAAGTAGCGACAGGAACTTGTCGCCGTTTGAAGTGGCGATTTGATCTTTGTCGCTATTCCAAATGGCTACAGAGATATTTCACACTGTTTTGCTGGCGACAGAACTCTTGTCGCTAATCCAAACGGCGACAGATCCATTTCGCTATTTGGAACGGCGACAGAGATCCATTTTTGTAATTTTATTAAATGTGCATTTATTTTTGTAATTCCAATAAAAAATGTATTATTTTAAAAAAAAAATCTCGGAACCTCTGCCTCCATATCCTTACCATCTTGTAGCGTCATGTGTATGTTTGTGCTTCTATTATAGCATATGCACTACCTCAATTATGCAAACTCTCTATCACGATTCTTCCATGACAACATAGCTGTGTGCGCTACTTCATTCTTCATCTGCATGGTCTCCTTTTTATAATGCTCAAATAGCAGTCTCAACAGCTCAATGCATCCATTCATTTCCGAAACGGTACAAACCTTTCAATGCCAAAACGTGTGAACTTCATGCACGAATTTACTATTGTGCTGCAGGTGAGCCACTGCCCTAATTTCCTTAATGCATGGGTTAATCACGATGCAATTACTGCATCAATCCACGCATGCATAGGAGCCAGACCGTTCTGACCGTGCGTAAGCCCAAAAGGTGCTTTGTACCACCATATAGCTAAGAGTTTTGAGATGATCAAGAGCACCGGTTATTCGCATAAGAACTCATGACTTTCTATTGGCCAAGTTTAAGTTTGCCAAAATATCATGTGGCCACCTAAGGTTAGTCGTGATAAAGGTTAAACATCGACCAAACGTCGCACGGTCAAAATGGATGAAAGTATTTCACCGAAGCGCACTCGTTCTGTCCCAGCACAACTGCGCTGCACTGCACTGCGCCACTGTTGGTTTTCACCAGATCACCTGCACAGATAACTGCTCCAGCCAGGCACCTGCAGGTGCAAACTGTAGACTGTAGACTGGCCTGTGAAACAGCAATCCGGCCAGGCCTTTAACGCTTCTCCCTGTCAACCCACAGCTGGTGGAGGAAGAAAAAACGATGGCTTTGTGTGGATTCCGGTGTCGGCTCCGAAATCCCCATCAGCCAAGCGCATCCATGGGGACCCCATCAAGAACAGCATCATTGCCATCCCGGCCGAAGTGGCCGACTGGCCGGCAGCGCACGAGATGATGGAGCGCTTGATGGCCACCCCAAAGTCACATCCTTCCATCAGCAAAGGCTATATATATAGCCTCTTTGGTTGGGGTTTATTTGTATGAACATATAGTGTGGGACTAGCTAGTAAAGCATTGCGTTTTGAGTATATATTGCCGTTTTAATTGTATTTTGCATTATTATATGGAGTTCATCATGGTCTCTCCTCCCCTTAGTGACCACACTAGATAGCATGGACCCGGTTAATGAATGTGTTTTGTCTGGGTTTTGTTGAATTCTTGCAATCATGGGTGCATGCATGCATGGCTCATGAGATTAGTTTTTTTTTTTTTACAGAAACATACTTCAATTTAAAGTATGGTTCTAGCTAAATCACCAGAAACCAAGTATAATACAAACTCAGGGGCTTGATTAAGCCAAAACTGGGAATCGACACCTGACGGACTAGCACCAAAAGCAGCTAAACAGTCTGCTACTTTGTTACAGCTTCGATCACAAACAGTGACTAGAGATACAGAAAAAGCAGCTGTAAGCATGCTCCTAATCTCTTTAAAAATCACACCATATTCAGAATTATCAAACTTGTTACTCCTCACTGCCTTAGCCAGATTCGTAGCATCCATCTCCACTATGATTCGTTCCATATCCAGCTGTCTGTCCTTGGCACACACTTCCGCTTCAGCATGTAAAGTATCGCACGCTCTTTTAATATGTCCTGCTCCTGCTGCCTTAACCTGCCCACACTCGTTTGTAACTACAAAACCCCAGCTTCCCGTAAGATTACCTCGATCAAAGCCTCCGTGGCAATTTATCTTCAGAAAAGGGTCCCGTGGTAGCTCTCATTTACTGTGCCTGGGAATTTGAGTGACAGACCCTCTCTTCCAGCCTCTTGAACTCTTCTCCAGAGTATGTCACTTGTTGGCAAACTTCTTCGACGTTGCGTCCCTGTCAGCCCCCAAATTTGCAAACTTCGGACACAACCTTCGACCAAAATTTGATTGTGGATCTGGTCATTGTGAGCCCCCAAATTTGCAAACTTGGAACCTACTGTGTCAATCTGTGTTATTCTCTGGATCAGTAGATAGCACATATAGATACATTCTTGGATCATTCATATACATCGCATACAACAACATAATATATTACACAACCTGCCGTGCGGCCCACTGTTTTACAAAAAAGGGCACGAAGGCCACAACATTACATAGTTCAGAGTACATAGTAGGGGATGAGTGTGGAAGCAAAAGAAGTCGTAGTGCATCCATTCACTTTGCCCACAGGCAAGCGACTAGAGGTCCCGACCTAAGCAATTTATACTGCCCTGACACCTGGTCGAAAGTTTCAACTATGTGATTGTAGAAGGCTTTGACTTCGTGGTCGAAGAGGGAGGTTCGACCACGACTGGTCGAAGGCTGCGACTACACCTGGTCGAAAGCTTCGACTTCAAGGGGGGCCCGGCCTCAGCTTCACCGTCTTCACCACCGTCTGGTCTAGTGGCCATGAAGTAGTCGTATGGGTCTTGATCAAGTGGCTCTGAAAGATTATATTGGATGAGTCTGAGTACACAACCGTACTCGCGAGCCAACCCATAATGCAGTTTATCATAGATGCAAGGCTAGTCAAGGGAAGTTCAAAGTTCTTTTGTTTGCACAAAGCTATCTTTGAATTATATTAAGTAGTAGAAAATCCTGAAACTTAGCATTTTATGAGCACAAGTTTGAGAAATAGAGTTTGGTTGTAAAGTACTAATGGAGATCCCATCTCATATATCATTGAGTGAGCCTGTCCACTCAATGCTTAGGCTATCCTGTATTTACCACTGGTCCCCGACTAGGCTTTCTCCATTCCCAGGGCCCTCGACCCATCCTTTCCATTTCACACACACACACACACACACACACACACACACACACACACACACTGCTCTTGACCGTGAGCACAGCTATCTAGATAGTTTTCTTACTCCACAGAGTTTGTACATTTTACCCACAAGAGTTAAATCAACTTATACCACCCCGACACACTTTCGTAGATGTGTGGCTAATGTCAATTATCACAAGGCATTTACAATGTCCCACCTTATTGCAACTTCGTACCGCTAGATATCACCTCTCTAGGGCCTCCACTCGCCCACGGGTGGTCTCCCTTTTGCGTCGTGCGGTTCCTGTCGCTTCGTTCTCCCCCGACTATCCACCCGCATCCCCCAATGGTGAAGCCACGCCGAGACGAACAAATTAGTTGGCCAGATCGTAGGTGTTACCAACTTGTGATTGTACTATTTTACATGAGAGGTCGTTACCATATTCGGTCCTTAATTGACTTGGGCGGTACATCCACATACCGCATCCTCTCGTGCACCCGACACTAGCCACTCTTACTAGCCGCCCAAGTCGAAATTGGTTTTCCAGGTTTTCATTTGTTTTTAAACATAACCTTTAGTCCAACATACCAACTAGGCTCCCAGCCTCGACTGCCCAATATCATTTTCAAATATTTTCTTTAATGGTGTTTCGGCAAATCATTGCCCACATGATAATGTATCTAAGCATGGCTAAGCATGATACTTAGATACAGACTTATAACTAGTATGTATACCATTAATTCTAGGGTGACAAATGATAATGTCCAAGTTCAAGGATTGGAAGTCTATACAATCATTATTAAGGCGTTAACTATGAGCTAGACCAATATAGCATTAACTATGAGCTAGACCAATATATTTGTATAAAACATAGCAATTCAATTTATTAATTTAAAGTAATATAATTGCAAAAATTTAGATGCAATATGGTCAAAGTGTTGACTCGCCTTGGTCGAGGTACTGCTATTCTTGCTCTTGGTCTACTCGAGGGTCTTTAGGAGCTTCAGATTCTATATACGAAAAGTTTAACCAAAAATCCAAATAAGCATATACGACTTCAGATTGTATTCAAAAATCTAAATGAACACCAAAGCATGCAAAGTCTTAGACCAGAAGTATTAGACCAGTGTGGTCAAAATCTTAGACCAGAGTGGTCGAAGGCATAGACTAGTATGGTTGAAGACTTAGTGGTCGAAACTGAGTGGTTGAAACTCAGTGATTGAAACTGAGTGGTCGAAACTCAGTGGTTGACACTGAGTGGTCGAAACTCAATGGTCAAAACCGAGTAGTCGAAACTCAGTGGTTGACACTGAATGGTCGAAACTCAGTGGTCAAAATTGTGTGGTCGAAACACAGTGGTTGAAGCTGGGTGGTCGAGGCACAGTGGTCAAAATTGGGTGGTCGAACTCAGTGGTCGAAACTATGTGGTCGAAACTGTGTGGTCGAAACACAGTGGTCGAAGCTGGGTGGTCGAAACACGGTGGTCGGAATTGGGTGGTCAAACTCAGTGGTCAAAACTAAGTGGCTGAATGAGTGGTCGAGACTCAATGATCAAAACTGTGTGGTCGGATGAGTTTCGACTACCCGGTCGGAAGGAGGTTCGACTACATTCTAGGTGGAGGAAGGTTCGACGATTTGATCGGAAGGAGTTTCGACTGTGTGTAGTCGAACGAGGTTCGACTGTGTGTAGTCGAAGGAGGTTCGACAGTGCCGATAGGGTGACGGGTTGAGTGACGGCGAGTAATAGTCAAGTGACAGCATTTGCTAGCGCACTTGAACTTTTGTCATTGACGCCAAGTGCAGGAGGGAGACACAGCTGCCATTGGCTACGGCTGCACCGAGTTCGGCTAGCAACTGGTTGGAGGAATAGTAAATAGGAGGAAAAACAATAGGCTAAGGGGAAGAGGAGAAAGACAGGGGATAGAATTTTAGGGTTGTTCATAACTCAGATTTTTGTACCATTTATGCCGGCAAGAAGAGAAAATGCAATTCAAACAAGTCTCGAAAATGCGGTCAAGAAGAACGACACTAGCTATCACATTAAAAGTTTTAAAAATCCTATATTTTGTATTTATAAATTTTTGGGATGTTACGGTCCCTTTTCACCAGCATTTGTTTCATTTCTACGAGACCATCAGACCAAAACAAAGCTCCACACTCGAGCGTGAGTTGATTGATCCAATCGCCAAATAGTTCCAAACATCATGTTGGCATTAGTACAGGATAGCAGGTCTTCTGTAATTCTTTCCATCTGCATTAAGCGCCAACATTGCCGTGCATTTTTGCAATCCAGAAACAAATGACCACCATGCTCGTCCCTTCGTCGGCACGCAGGACACAAAGTATCCAAATCAACACCTCCACGATTTATGCATGTTCTCAGAGGTAGACTGTTAGTGTGCCTTTTGTTTGTCGATGGGATAAGAATCGCATGAGAATTCTTATCGCATGAGAATTAAGTTAAATAATTATCAGTGCACCGTCTTTACAGAAACGCAAGGGACCGTCCTTAATGCAGGATGTGAGCACTGGCAAACTAGAACCCGAATAAAGAGATGACCAATCTCTAATACAACATACCTAGGAATAGGACCTTCTTAAGAGGTGATCATCTTAGCATTTAGTCAGGAGCTAACTAACTTTTTTATTAATTAACCTTTTTTTGAATTTTATTTTAAAGTTAACCTCCGGCGCACTTTATTTCCAATTCTGACCTCTTTGGTTACGCTGCGGGTAGTGGCGTGACAAAACAAAGATCGCCACGCCAGATAAATCCCCAAAATAGCACTTTTTGTCACGCCATCGGGTGTGGCGTGACCAAACTCTTCTTCGTCACGCCACTTCGATGGCGTGACAAGAGTTTGACCGAAATAGGCTGACGTGACAGTGTTGTTTTGTCACGCCACGGGTGGTGGCGTGACCAAAGGGGTCAGAATTGGAAATAAAGTGCGCTGAGGTTAACTTTAAAATAAAATTAAAAAAGGTTAATTAATAAAATAAATTCGGAGCTAACCAGTGAAAAGCAATATTCTCTTTGCAGTGAAGCCTGCCACTGGATGTGAGTGAAGAGTGATTTGATTCGGTACAAATCATGCGACTAGCCAGCTAGGATTCAGCTTACAGGCCATGACCGACTAATTAACACCAGTAATAGGGTGCTTGGCTTGAAGGATCACCTCATGTAAGGATGGGTTGGTTCATCATGAGATCATTCTACAAAATTTGGTGGGATTACATCATCACTCATTTTATAGTAAGCATGTGCTTATTAGGAATAAAGTGGTGATATGTCAACCCTTTCCATTTCTCAAATCAAACAAGTGAGTTAGCTTTGGAGTTAGGATCCATCCGGTCTCTCAAACCAAATACCCCATAAGTACTTAGTTACCTCTCTAGTCGGCCACGACTGGAGGCAGAAATCAAAGCTTTTTTTCTAGAACTTGAGTTTGAAATTATATGTCAAAATTTTGGAAATAATAGGAAGTGACATGTACCAATAAGGAACCGATTAGGACCGGCCGAGAAACAGGATATGATTCAAGTCTAGCACTCGAATTGTCTGAAACGCATAAACCACTAGTTTGTCACCAGTTCCCAGCAAGAACAGACCAAAAATACAAATGGACCAAGGGTGATGCTGAATACAAGTACGTGTTAGATGTGTTAGATGTATATATAATTCTCTGTTGTATAAAGAGCTCCTTGCATATATGTCATACATGTACTTGTATATATATTGGCACACTAACCTCATAATGAATACAAGCGATATTCATAACATGATATCAGAGCATACCTAGGGTTTTTTTCCCGTCGCTTCACTTGTCTCCCGCCGCCACCTCTCGGATCCACCGGCATCGCCTCTTGCCTGGAGGTCGCCGCTTTGTCGTCATCTTCGATGTCTCCCGAGCGGATCCTCTTCTCCACTGCGTCCGCCGTCGACTCTCCCTGTCGACTACCGCCTGTTGCTACCACCGAATCTTCGTGGCGCGCCGGTCAAAGCTGAGCCCGACTCCTTGCACCGCCGCTAGATCGTCTTGCCGCTCGGCGCCTCCGTCCCGGACTCGGGCAACCATCGCCGCTCCACTGCTCCGGTGTCGCCGGTCCTCCACGGAGCCGTTGCAGCCTTGGGCCGTCCGGATCTCCACTCGTCGTCGGCGCTGCCTAATCCGACCGGGCCGCCTCCTTAGGTAGTCGGCCACTCCTCACGAGGCCGCCGCCGCCGCCTCCGGTTGTGCTGCTGCCGCCGCTGGGGTTGTCGCCGCCTACACCGGTCCCACCCCCTAGGTTGCCGCCACCTTCGCTGGTCCCGCCCCTAGGCTATGCACCGCCTCCGCCGGTCCAGCCGCCACCGCTATAGCAGCAGCAAGGGGGAACTAGGGTTCCCCCGTGTGCTCTTTTGGCTTGTAGGCCGAGCGACAGGCTTTGGGCCTTTTAACCGAGCTGGCCCAATTAAAAGCCAAAAGGAAAAAAAAGTACGTCGTTCTAACCGCCACGCCGTCCAGCGTCGCCTGTTAGACTTCGTTGCCTTAGTCGTCACGCCGTCCAGCGTTGCCTACCAATAGGCACTGTTTTTGTTCCTCGCTGCCCGGTGATCTTCAATGGTCTCAATTATCAGGATTGGTTTCAGCATATGCGCCTCCACATGCGTGGTAGCGTCTTTGGGAGTTTCTTACTAGCGAGTTGCCTTATCCACCTCGCCCTGCTCCGCCTGCTAAGCTTGTACTCCTGAAGGATGCTTCCGACGATGCTCATACAAAGGCATCTGAGGTTTTTACGGATGCCATGGAGACTTTTTAGACTCAGTATGCTACCTACAAGACATGGATTGATGAGGATGCTCGTGCCTCTACTATTTTGGTGGCTAGCATGGAGGTGCAATTTACTAGGGATGTGGTTGGTTTGGCGTCAGCACAGTTGATGTGGACACATGTGCGCAACCGCTACGAGTCGTCTGGTGATTCCTTGTATCTTTCTATTGTGCATCAGGAGTAGTCGCTGTAGTAGGGAGATGCCACTGTGGATGAGTTCTATGCCTAATTGTCTATGGTATGGCATCAGATTAACTCTTTGGGACCCGATGTTTCCCACACGTGTCAGTGTTGTCAGCGTTAGCAGTCTCACCGGGAGCTTCGTCGTATCTACGATTTCTTGACTCGTCTCTGGGCTAAGTATGAGCAGACTCATGCTCAATTACTGGCAGGCCACCCTCGTGTGACCTTGTTGGAGGCCCTTGCCGCTGTTCGTGCTGAGGAGATTCGTCTTCATGTTGCGGGTTTGCTGCCGTCACCATCGTTTCCTTCGATTTTGGCAGCCCCTCTAGTTTCTACACCCGCTATGTCTCCAGCAACTCCTTCACCAGTAGTGCCTTCACTAGTGACAGCTGCTGTTGGTAGGGGACTACACTACACTTACTGCAACAAGGATTGACATGTACAACAGACCTGCTACAAGAAGAAGGATTTACATCGTGGTAGCCATCCTCCATAGGGAACTAGTGGTTCCTCCTCTCAGAGGAGCTCTGGTGCTTCTGATTCTCAGGAGTTTCTCACACTACTACGTCGCATGGTTGCTCTCGCACTGTTTGGTTCTATTGGTTCTGCTACATAGTCTTCTAGTGAGAGACCACCTTCTACTTCTTTCTTAGGTATATCACCATGGATTCTTGACTCTGGTGCTTCCTTTCATATGACATCTGATTCCACCAGTCTCACTTCGATTCATCCTTTAGCTGCTCCTATCACTTTCAGACAGCAGATGGTACACCTCTTTCTGTTGCAGGATGAGGCACTCTTTCGAATTCTTCTTTTCATATTCCTGTTGTTTCTTATGTTCCCAAACTAACCATGCAGCTCATATCTTGTTGGAAATATGCCCTAGAGACAATCATAGAGGTGATTATATTTCGTTATGTTCATAACATTGGATAATGTGTTATCTTGTTCCTAGAATAATATTGTTAATATTTATTATCAAGTATGTGACTTGGTTGTGAAACTCTATATTCTCGATAATTATTCTTACACGATCCTCGGTCGTAAAAATATGTGGACACATATGAATAGACTAGCATATGTATTGGTTGATGACTATGTTTCACAAGTCATAGATATGGAGATATCAAACCGATAATATGGACACATGTTAGAGAACATGATGTTGGATAAGACCCACATTGAGACACTATTGAGATTGTTATGAATCTATGTGTCGTTAGTTGGTCTCAAGCAATGATGATGTATAATCCTTAGACCTGAGATCAAGATGGTTTCCTACATGTGTAAGAGCACTCTTAGGGGTTGCCAAACGCCGCACCGTGAATCGGGTAGTTATAAAGGTAGCTTTCGGGTATGCTCAAACATGGAGAGGAATGTGATTGGTCAGATATGGATTTGCCCTCCTAACATAACAGAGAGATGTCTCGGGCCCTCGTTGATCGGATAAAGAAAGTGCATGGCCATGCCACTAGTAGTCGAAGTGTTCACCACGTAAAGTTATCGACACTCGATCGAGAAAGTATTGAACAGCTTCATGGATGACACAACATCTCACCGGAGTTCGACCGGACATCGTGAGGCAAAGGGAGTATACACGTAGGTCGCTTAGTTCGACAGCTATTCGGTCGATATGTATCTGACAAGCTGGTCGAGATCGGTCGAACGTAGTCACAGAGTGGTCTTAACCTAGTCGTAAGCAATTACGAAATGGTCGTGACCAAATACGAACCGGTCGATAAAGATAGGACCTAGTCGTAAGTGATGAGGACCTAGTCGAGATCATATTGCATTAAGGTTCATCCGATATAATTTGTGTGTATTCGGAATCGATATGTTCGCTAGGAGCCGCCATTTACTAGTGATCTAAACGGTTTCCAGTCACAACCGAACTACACATGAACCTCTGTGGTCACACACTTAACGGGTTGGAACAAACCAAGACGAATACGATTCAGAACGTGTTCGGATAGGATCCGCCACGAGCACTATATAAGGAGGTGTATGAGGTTTGTTGGGAAGGGGTGAAAACATCACCAAACCCTAGCCGCCATCTTCCCGAGAGCTCCACCGTGCGACTTAGTGCTGGCACACCGACGTTCGGTTGTTCCTTCCCGGACGTGTGGATACCGTAGAGGCGCTACTACGATTGTTGCGCTTGAGGACGATCCGCGATCTTCACAAGGAACCACAGACGTTCTTTGGAGGAGACGATCGACTACGACCATGGCATCGACTTGTCGGACATTGACGATCGACTACGACCACTACATCGACGCGCCTTCGTTGGACCAGTCGCCCAACCCTTCTTCCGCCGCTCGCTGGCGTCGGTGGTAACGATCTATGATCATTTACTTGCATGGCTTCCTGGTTTGCGTGGTAGAATTTTTGTTTGTAGCTATCATAGCCTACCCGTGACCCAACATATCTGTCGGTCACTGATCATGGTTGTTGTGTTATTCTCGATTTTGATTCTTGTTGTGTTCAGGATCGACACACAGGGACTATGGTTGGTACTGGCCCTCGCCGCCATGACTCACAACGTCTTTGGGAGCTTGAATGGCTTCGTCTTCCTTCCGCTGCTCCTGCTAGTCTTGTTGCATCCACTGTCGTCGCCGCTTCTGCTGCATCCTCCACTGCGTCTTTTGCTCAGTGGCATCATCGTTTGGGACATCTTTGTGGATCATGTCTATCTTCTTTACTTCATTGTGGTCTTTTAGGGTCTGTGTCTGGTGATGTCTCTCTAAATTGTCAGGGTTGTAAGTTTGGTAAATAGCTTCAACTTCCTTATACTTCCAATGAGTCAGTGTCACAGCGTCCTTTTGATCTTGTCTATTCTGATGTATGGGGTCCGGCTCCTTTTGTTTCGAAAGGAGGTCATCGATATTATATAATTTTTATTGAAGATTTTTCTCACCACACATGGATATACTTTATGTCATCTCGTAGTGAGGTTTTATCCATCTACAAGACTTTTGCCACCATGATCCGTACTCAGTTTGATTCTCCTATTCGTGTCTTTCGTGCTGACTCTGTTAGGGAATACTTGTCAGGAGTCTTTCATGGTTTTTTTTGCTGAGTAGGGCACTCTCTCTCAGTTTTCTTGCCCTGGTGCCCATGCCCAGAATGGTGTAGCTGAACGGAAGCATCGTCATCTTCTTGAGACAGCCTGTGCTCTTATGCTTACTTCTTGAGACTGCCACTTTCCTGATTAATATTCAACCTTCTTCTTCTCTTCAGGGTGGGATCCCAGTTGAGCGTCTCTGTGGCAAGACTCCTGACTATTATAGTCTTCACCTCTTTAGATGTGTGTACTATGTTTTTCTTGCCCCTCGTGAGCGCACCAAGTTGACTGCTCAGTCTGTGCAGTGCATTTTTCTGGGCTATAGCGCTGAGCATAAGGGATATCATTGTTGGGATCCTGTTGGTCGACGGATGCTGGTTTCTCAGGACGTCACTTTTGATGAGTCTCGTCCTTTCTACCCTTGTCCTTCTCCTTCCACCACTCTAGTATCTCTTGTCAAGCCGCTTTCTCTCTTGACTTTTCCTACCACCACTATAGTCACCACACCTCCCTTACAGCCTTTGGCCTCTTCGGTTCCTCCTTCACCATCTCCTTCGCCACTGCCACCCTCTCAAGAGGCTCCTCCCGCTTTCGTCCTTCTTATCCTCTCTACTACACTCCTCGTCCGCGAGTCGAGGATTCTTGTGATGCGCCATCTTCTTCTGATGGTTCATCTTCTTTGTCCTCCCCTCGATATGCCCTTCGTGATCGCCAGTTTATTCGGGCTCCTGCGCTTTTGTTTAGCGGCTCTTACCGAACCAACTTCTTATTGTGATGCTGTTGTTCATCAAGAGTGGCAGCATGCGATGGTAGAGGAGATTGCTGCCCTTGAGCGTACTGGCACGTGGGATCTTGTTCCTCTTCCCGTGCGTGTTACTCCTATCACGTGCAAGTGGGTCTACAAGATTAATACCCACTCTGATGGTTCTCTTGAGCACTACAAGGCTCGTCTTGTAGTACGTGGTTTTCAATAAGAGCATAGTCGTGATTATGATGAGACATTTGCTCATATGGTTCACATGACCACTGTTCGCTCTCTTCTTGCTGTGGCGTCTGTTCGGGCATGGTCCATTTCTCAGCTTGATGTCAAGAATGTCTTTCTCAATGGTAAGCTGCGTGAAGAGGTTTATATGTAGCCACCACGGGGTATTCTGTTCTCGAGGGTATGGTTTGTCGCCTTCGCCGATCTCTCTACGACATCAAGCAAGCTCCTCGTGCCTGGTTTGATCGTTTCTCTTTTGTTGTCACTGCAGCTGGTTTCTCTGCCAGTGCTCATTATCCTGCTCTCTTTATTCATACTTCGCCTTGTGGTCGGACGCTTCTCCTTTTATATGTTGATGATATGATCATTACTGGAGATGATTCTCAATACATCACCTTTGTGAAGGAGCATCTTAATGAGCAGTTTCTCATGTCTGATCTGGGTCCTCTTCGCTACTTTCTTGGGGTTGAGGTTACGTCTATACCTGAGGGCTTCTATCTGTCCTAAGAAAAGTCTATTCATGATCTTTTTAATCGTACTTCTCTTACTGATCAGCACACTGCTGAGACTCCTATGGAGCTTAATGTTCATCTTCGGCCCACTGATGGTGAGTCTCTTACTGATTCTACTCACTATTGTCACCTTGTTGGGAGTCTTGTTTATCTAAGTGTCACTCCTCCAGATATTTCGTACCCTGTGCATGAGTCATTTTGTTTCTGCTCCCACTCAGTTCTACTATAGTCATCTTTTTCGTGTTCTACGATATCTTCGTGGAACCATCACTCGTCGTCTGTTTTTTCCTCGCTCCAGCTCTTTACAGCTACATGCATATTCTGATGCCACCTAGATTAGTGATCATTCTGATCACCGGTCTCTCTCTGTTTATTGTGATTTTCTTGGTGATTCTCTCATTGCTTAGAAGACTAAGAAGCAGACAGCAGTTTCTCATTCGAGTGCTAAGGCTGAGTTGCGAGCTATGGCTTTATTGACTGCGGAGGTTATTTGGCTACGGTGGTTACTTGAGGATTTTGGTGTTTCTGTTTCAGCACCCACTCCTCTTTCGTCTGACAGTACAAGGACTATTAGCATTGCTACAAATCCGGTGAAGCATGAGCTTACAAAGCATATTGGTGTTGATGCTTCCTACATACGGACACAGGTACAGGACCAAATTATTGCTCTTCAGTATGTGCTTTTAGAACTTCAGGCGGTAGACTTCTTCACAAAGGCGCAGACCAAAGCTCAGCACAGCTTATATCTCTCCAAACTTAATGTTGTTGATCCACCATAAGATTGGGGGGGAGGGTGTTAGATGTATATGTATTTTTCCTGTTGTATAAAGAGCTCTTTGCATATATGTTACACCTGTACTTGTATATATATTGGCACATTGATCTCATAATAAATACAAGTGCTATTCAAAACAGTACTGAACCCTCCTTACAACAGCTCATCTCTCATCGCTCCATTAGGTTGTTCATGGTTACCAAATGGGCCCACATCCCCATTATCTAAGGATGGAGATGGACCCCTCCATGATTCCTTCTCCTGCTTACTACAGTACTGCTCCCTTTCATACTCGCGGTGGTAATCTTCACAGCCATCACGATACTTGTGTAGCCCTGGTCCCTGGCTGCATGCAGGAAATGGCCAGCCTCTGGCTCTGGTACTGGGGCTCTCTGATACAGTGCGCAACAGCTGTACTTATGGTGCTGCCATTGCCAATGCAATGCATGGACCCTGAAATTGATGAAAGATGCCCTTAAAAATCATTGTAGGACTTATTGTTTCTTCTCTTTTCTCCCTGTCTAATTTGGGACAATCATCGATCAGGACCCAAGCTTCCATTGGGCTAATCTCTAGCAGTCAATTAATCAGCACATGGACGCCCCGGCGAAGGCGGTAAAGGTGCATCCTGTCGGATCATGGGAGTAAAACGATGCTTAATTCAATAATTGGTTATGATAGTGTTGGTGCTACTTCTTTGTCTTAGAGTGTATATAATTGTGGATTAGTTCGGATCGAATTCTTCAGCCCCCACGAAATCGACTACGATCCCCCTTTATGAATGATGTTTGACCTGCTGGACGACAACTTTTTTTTTTTGGTTGCTAGGACGACAACTGAAAATTGACTTTAAAACATTTATTTACCTATGATAGGCTTATTTGGGTTCTGTTTTGGGAGGACTGAGATTAAGCTTAAAGTTATGAGAAGGTGAAGCCGTCCTAAATGGAGTCAGTACAACTAGAGGGGCTTTTGCCGGAAGCTTAAAGCCTATTTTGTGTATGAATGTAAAGTACATCTCTATAAGCATCTTTGAGAACCCAGCATCTCGCACGAACTGAACTCTCTAATAGGGCCTAAGTCAGGATTGCTTTCAACTTTCAAGGAATGGAAAGGGGGAGGAAAGAAACTCCAGCAATCAGATCAACATTATGAGTGGCACGGCAAGCTGCTTTTATCGAGTAGGATCAGCGTTTTCTTTATAGAGGATCAATAGGAATCAACATCATACATCGCATGAGACATTTGAAAACTGCATGATTAACCTACCACACGCAGCGATCATGGCCTCTCTCTCTGTGCAGCTTCAGGCTTTGTGGCACGAGTGAAGAGCGAAAGGCTTTAAACATCAATAGCTGCTCTCAAGTTACATCTTGGGCCCAGACCTAGCAACCCTCCCCATCCATCTTCTTACATCTCCAATAGTTTAGTCTTGTTTCGACACAGTGTTGCCAAATTCCGTTGTCGCAAATCGCAATCCTATGTTCCAAGTAAACTCAAAAACAATGTTTTCTCGTGAAGTCGTAATGCTTCGAAAACTTTAGGCTAATGAACGTACTCGGAGAACATGGAAACAGCAAGTCCTATAAAAAAAACTTAATTTCTCTGCTTTTTTAAGAGACCGAGAAATTGTCCTGTTGTTGAATAAGAATGCAGTATAACATCTAGATCCCCCACCCCCCCCCCAAAAAAAAATATTATGAACTAGAAAATAAAGAAAAAACATAGGGATTTCACAAGCAGCTGCTCGTTATATGAAATGGCATTTAATCCTCTCTTCTCATTCCAGGCCTTTTCCTTTAAGAAAATGAAGAAAGAAGGAAGGAAAGAAAATTATTCTTTTTCACTTGGCCATGAAAACTTTATGCCGTGATGCTGGTACAGAGCCCTACGGCATCAGGATCTTAGTCTGTGGCTCTGTGCCATCAAGCGGAAGGAAAAGCTTGCACATAGGCGGCGGCGGCGGCGGCGGCGGCATACAGAAAGAAAGGTTGCTTACACCTAGCCAGACGTGCAAGCTAACACAAAGTTGCATTGCACCAAAGTAACGTTTATTTTTCTTTGATGGGATGCACCAAAGTAACGTTAAGGTGCTGTCACCCTCCCAACGTCCTGTTTCCTTTTTTGCTCTCTCTCTCTCCGCGGTCAAGTCCGGGAAGAAGTGGCAACTCAGGCAAAATCTTGACCACGACCAATCGAACACGAGGTCTAACATTTGATCGAAAGGTGAAGGAAATAAAATCTCCCATGAGATAAAGTTTGATCCCGAGAGTTGAATTATACGTTGTTCAATGCATGAAGGCAAAGAAATTTAGGGCCGAGTGGTTGAAAACAATCTTTACAAACTAGTACTGAATTCATAACTTTACGAGATAGGGATCAACTGCAATCATTTATTCGGATTACAGCGAATCGGCTACATGGTATGTGGACCCACTGAATCGCGACAAACCTCTTGCTCTGACTAAACCATCAATTAATAATCTTTTTCAATTATAAACCAAACCCTTTACTTGTTTACTTCCGCAGCGCTTGACCTAGACCGTTGATCGTCAATCCAACAGCCCGCACGCGCTCCAGACTTTATGGGGCCAGTGGGCCTCCACTGTAATAACGCACCACCAGCAGCCAGGGATGAACATGAACAATCACACGGTGACATGGCCGCATCGACTGGCGTCCACAGCTCCAAATCCAAACCCAATCGTGCAATATTGCAATTGCAATTGCCAATGCCAATTAGAACTCGAAAGGGCAGCAGGGCCCTAGCTAGCTCCCGTTCAAAGATGCTGGACCAGCCGGCCCTCGCAGCGCATGTGCGATGCTGAGCACGCAGCGACCAAAGATAGCTGTTGGCGTGGTGCAAAGCAAGTGCAGTCAGTGGCGACTGCAGAAAAGCGGATTTATACAATAATGGCAGCAGCAGCTCAAGTTCACTGGGAAAAGCTGTGAGATTGAGGGGGCAAGTATAGCGGCAGATGCATTTAGGGCATAGGGTGGCGATCTAGAAGCTCGCGGTTAATTGATGTGCCTTGTCCCCCATGGAATGGAGCCAATTTCGATCTGGTGGCGTTTTTGATTATAAGCTGGTTCTGTGATCTAGCAGGGCGGCTTTTAGGGTAACAACTAACCCGCTACCGGTGGCACTAAACTTCCGTACGTAGGAGCTCAAAGAAACACACAAGTAGCGGGAAACACACACACACAAACTTGAGATCATTCAGATGTGTTCCACTTGTTGTATTTCGAAGGAGCGGCAAATGTACACGTGAGATTCTCTCTGGAAATACCGTAGCGCTTGCTGACAGATGGGCCCTTTATATCGAAAATAAATAGTATGGAGGAGGGCTTTGAGAGAGGCCCCGAGGCCCCTGCCCCTATCTCCGTTCATTTCCCTCTCCTCTCCCCTGATTCAACAGCCCGGTAGCGCCCCACGAGAATTCCCTTCCCTTTATATCCCCAACTACCTATGCAGATCCACCTGTAAAGAAATTATCCGCGCTCGTGCAATTAACAATACCAACAGTCTTGTACGGTCGCGGAACATGGCAGCTTGGACCTGACACGGCAAACACCGAAAACTGTACAACAACGCACACTAGAATGGTCGAGAAATAAGGCAGCGGTTACCTACCTGATGATGTAACTTAGCATGCTATTATTTGCTGTCCACATCACATAACAGCACCAACCAAGCATGAAAGCAGCTCACTACTACTATTGCACAACAAAGGCTCAGCTCGCAAACTCATGTCACTCACTAGCTAACTAAGCATACCAGCAGTTCAGCTCGGCCGGAATCAAAAGCCGATCCCGGTGGCGTCGAGGGGCCGATGCCGGTCCTTCCAGAAACAAGCGTCGGGTGCCAGTCGCGCCGATGACCGCATCGGCTCTGATTTGCAGCGCTTCAGGACGAATGGCGCGTAGGCTGCCGCACCAGCAACCAGCTTGACCTTCTGCTCCGCGGCTGGTTTGGGTGGTTTCGGGGCAACCAGAGGCGGCGGCATAGGTACCGAGTTTACCGATGCTGGTTCTTCGCTCTCTTCGGCGTCCTTTGCAACGCTGGTGCCTTCAGCATTGTCCGTGTCCTTGAGCTCCTCCGACGCAGCAGCATTGCTACCAGTTGCAGCATTTTGTTGGCGACGGTTACGGCGGTTCTGGCCCTGGTAAGACTTCCAATGGACGAAGTCAGTGCTACAGACCCATGTCTCCTTGGAGACCTCCATGGAGAGCTTGGGCTCATACATCATCATGAGGAGGCAGTCTGGCAATTCACCGCTCTTCTTCCTCTGTTCCTTTTCTCCTTCCACATCTTCCTCGTCATCACCTCTCGTTTCCACCTTCTCAGCTGTCTCGTTCGTTTCCACATCTTGTGTTGTTCCGTCTTCCTCCCCATCCTTTGTTACTTCTTCGTTTCCATCATATTGGGATTCCTGGGCTTCCTCTGCACTGTTTGGTGCAGCAAGAACAGTGACATCTTTTTCTGACTCCGGTCCAGATGAAATTTCCTTCCCCTTCCTGGCTCCCATCAGCACCTTAGGCTCCGCAACAAGATGCTCCTGCTCAATCGAGAAGCTCCACCTCCGGCCATCTCTATCAATGGAAAAACTAGCCCTCCTCGAATCCTTTAACCTCGTGAAGCTCGACCGCCGTGCGTCTGTCTCAGCAGAGAAGCTGTGCCGCCTGCCTACCCTATCACTGCCCGATGAGACCCTGCTGCTGCTACCAACACGCCTCCTACTACTCAACCGCCGCAATCTGCGGTCCTCCTTCAATGCTGTAGACGGGGAGCAGCTGCTGCTTGACCTCCTCCCCTTCACCTCTTCCTCCTCTTTCTCCTGTCTTGGAACAGCATCTTCCTCCTTCGCGTCCGCCACAACCTCCACCATCTCCGGCACTTGGCTTTCCCTATCTGCAGCTTCTCCTGCCAAAGCAACCTCCAAGGCGGCGTCTTTCCAAACAATTTGTGCCTCCTCAGGCTCATCCTTCTCCTCTCCCTCCCTTCCACAGCCTCCATCCTTCTCTTCGTCCCCGAGATCTCCGCATTTAGAGCTCTCTTCTGCTTCCATCTCCACTTGATCTGTCTCCCCTGCCTCACCACCACCACACTCCCGGCATTCCACTTCTTTGACGGAAACTGCTGAATCGCGAGCTTCCTCTTTGCATTCCTTCTCTACTTCGGCCTCACCCTCCTCTTCCTCTTCTTCCTCGTCGTGGTCATCCTCATTGTCAACCTGACCGACGGTGGCCGCGGCCGGGGAGCCCCAGAAGCGCGTGGCAAGCGTCGCCATGCGGACCGGGTCCGACCTGCAGCGCATCAGCAGCAGTGCGTTCCTCGGTGGGATGCAGACGCTGACCCTCCCCTCCTCTTCCTTCCCCACCACCAAGATCTCGTCCTTCTTCTCCACCTCCACCTCACCCATCACCACGCCCCTCTCCTCTTCCTGCACGTCCCACCCCTCCATCACGAGCCCCACCTCCGACTCCTTGACCTCGTCCGCCGGCACAACGACGGCTCCCTTGCTGACATCGTCCTCCTCCTCCTCCTGAATCGCCAGGAGGCACCTCGCCACGGCAGCACCGCACAGCCAGCTCCCGCCAGCCGGAGCGCGTCTACGTTTCTTGTCGCCAGCGGCCCCGGCGGGGAGACCGCCCCGCTCGCCGCCGCCCCGTGACGGCGAGCAGAGTGAGCGGCCGCCGCAGGAGCCGAAGGTCTTCAGCGCCTCGCAGATGTTCACCGGGATCTGGTAAACCCAGCCCTGGTTCTTCCCCGGGGGGCCGTCCCGGTCGTCCCCGGCGCGGCGGAAGCTAGCCTCAGCGCTGCCGCCGACACCACCGCGCCTGGACCGCGAGCGCAGCGCGGCGGCGGAGGAATGCTTGGGCTTGCGCCTGCCGCCCTTGACGCGGACCTGGCCGATGCAGGTCACCTTCGGCGACGAGGGTTCGGCGGGCTCGAACCCGCCCCGGCCGCGGCGGCCGCCGGAGGACCCCGCCGGGAACATGGGGGACTGCCCTCCCTTAAGACTCCCGCTGTTGCGGAGGCGGCGGCTGAGGGAGGGGTGGAGCGGCGGGGCCGGCGCGTCACCGACGGCACCGGCACTGCCTCCGCCGCCGCTGCGGCCGGGGCTGAGAAGCTTCGAAGAGTTGGACGGGCGGAGGGACGCGGGCGCACCGGCGGCGGCGGAAGCAGAGGAGGCGGCGGAGGGACGAGAGGTGAAGCAGATGAAGAGCTCCGTGCCGCCGCCGCCGCCGCCGCCCCGGTCAAAGTGCTTCTTGCGGCGCATGAGGGGGGAGAGGTGTGAGGCGTGTGGCCTTTCTTTTTGTTTGTTTTCTTGGTGTATTTACGAGGAGTGAGGTGAGGAGGGATGCTACTGGCTGTGCTAGATGCGGTGGAGGGGGAATAAATTAGGGTTTGTTGGTGGTGGCGCTGGCAGTGCTGCGGTGAGGTGAGGTGCGGTGTGGAGGAGGAGAGGAGGGGAGTGGTGGTTTGTTTGGGCTTTGGGCGTGGGGGTGGGGGTAGGACCCACGCTGGGCCCACGCTGCCACGCTGGGTTTATCCTTCAGTTTGGGGGAAAAGCGAGGCGAGGCAGAAAAGAAAATTATTTTCCTGTTTGTTTCTTACGAAAACAAAGGCTGTCAATGGCTGTCAAATGTCTTTTTTTTTCCCGGTGCTTCGTTCTCCTTCTATCACCTTATTAAAACAGAGTGAAAAAGACACCACGATCACTTTCAAGAGTTAGAAATTTTCACATTAATCGATGAAAAAAAAAGATCTACATCATCGATCATGATGGGTCTAAATTATAACGGTTTAGATTAAAATAAAGAGTCTATATCAAGTACAACAAAACTGAAATTTATAATAAAAATAAAATAAAATTAGCTATTTGATTTCCATATGAGTTCCTAAGTAAAAGAATCCATGTAAAGTACAATAAAACTAAAATTCAAAATAAAAATAAAATAAAATCAGCAATTTGATTTCCAAATGAATTTCTAAGCAAAACCCTAAATAATTATAATTCGAATAAAATTTTTAAAAATAAATATTAGATTTGTATATGAAATCCCACAAAACAACTACAATTCGAATAAAAATAAAATAAAATTAGCAATTTGATTTCGACACGTATTCTTTATAACTATATTATTAAAGCGAGAATCAAAACAAGCCACATTCACTCTCAATAGCTAAAAATTTCCACGTTAATCGGTAAAAAAAAAAAAGATCTACACCATCGATCATTGTGGGTGTAGAATATAATGGTCTAGATTTAAAAAAAGTCCATGTCAAGAACAATAAAACCAAAATTGAGAATAAAAATAAAATAAAATTAGCAATTTGATTTCTATACGAATTTCTAAGTAAAAGAGTCCACGTCAAGTACAATAAAACTGAAATTTGGAATAAAAATAAAATAAAATCAACAATTTGATTTTCAAACAATTTCTAAGTAAAATCCCAAAATAATTTCAATTCCAAATAAAAATTGGAAATTAGATTTGTATACTAAATCTAGCAAACAAAACTGAAATTGAATAAAATTAGCAATTTGATTCCGATCACAGATTCAATAATTATAATTAAGTAACAAAAATAAATAATAATTGGAAATTAGATTTGTATACTGAAATTAAATAACTAAAATTTGGAATAAACATAAAATAAAATTAGCAATTTGATTTCAATATGAATTCCAAAGTAAAATCTCCAAATAAATGTAATTCAGAATAAAAATAGCAATTGGGTTCCGATACGAATTCCAAGGAAAAAGAACTGAAATTCAGAATAAAAAAAGAACATATGCAATTTGATTTCCATATGAATTCAAAAATAAAATCCCAAAATAACAAAAATTCAGAATAAATTAAATATATTTAGCAATTTGATTTGTATACGAACTCCAATAAAAATAAAAGTTATAACAAGTATGGCACAAACGGTGTGGAAGGAGATACAAAAGAAGCAATCAGGTTCGCTCTCAAGGTCAGGTGTTTCTATTATTGCTTCCTATGGAATAAAACTAGAGAATAACTGAAATTTTGATTAACAAATACAAGTTATAACGATGAATGGCATTTATCTGTCTTGCAAGAAGACATTGACCCACGGGGAAGTGAAGAACCGAGGCGATGATCGACGACGGAGATGAGGACAATGTCATGTTGCTGCTAGAGCCATTGAAGAGAAATTTTAGTATTATAGGAACCAAGGGTCGCGATGACAAGTGTGAGCATCAGTGTTGTTGAAGAAGTTAGTGGCCAAAGAAGCTCAATGATGGTGAAGCCCTAGTAGAGAGGAGATGAAGCTTTGCATTCAAGTCGAGCTATGGACGATATAGAGCCATCGAGTAGCTAGGAGCATGCCATCACTAGTGAGGGACACGTCATCGCTGGCAATCGCGAAAATATTCTCTATATCGTTAGAAAATGACTAAAGCAGACATACCGACATGAGTGAAGATGAGAGGTCGCCACAGTTAGTGAGGAAGCCACAAAGTTGAGTTGGACAACATCAAAGAAGAGGAGCGGCCGACACGAGAGAAGAGGACGTCAAGCTTGTATAACATCTTGCATCCGTACGAATAAAAGCGCGGGCGTACAAAGGCAGAGGAGCAAAATGGAGTAGAGATGTCACAACTGTAGGGAATATGCTCAGGGTCATCGGAGAGAGCATGACATGTGTCCCCAATTGGGATCGGTGACAGCTGCATGTGTATGCGTGTTGATATTGCAATGGTTAGCATTAAACAATAATTAGGTGAAGTAGATGATAACTATGTGGTAAAGTATTGCATTGGAAGGGGTAACAGCTGAGAGGGATCGATAGTGAGGAAGCCACAATGTTTAGTTGGCCAACGTCGAGGAAAAGGAGCGATCGACACGAGAGAAGAGGACGTCAAGCATGTATAAAATTATCCATCCGTACGAATAGAAGCGCAGGCGTACATAGGCAAAGGAGGAAAAAGCTTAGAGTAGAGCTACAACCATAGTGAATATGCTCGAGGTCACTAGAGAGAGCATGACACGTGTCCCTAGCAGAGATCGGCGATGGTTGCATGTGTATGTGTGTTGATTTCGTAATGGTTAGCATTAAGCAATAATTGGGATGAAGTAGAAGATAACTATGTGGGAAAGTTTTGCATTGGAAGGGTGGCAACTGAGAGGGATCGATCAAGATTTGGACTTACTGTTGGAGGTTGAAGCAAAAAAAAAATTATGACAGCGAGAATAGACAGACGCCACATGGTTTGGTGGGGTAGTCGGCGTGTGAGGGAAGATAAGTTCAAGGTAGATCGCCCATTGAGTATCGATGTATGCGTGAGCAAGGTACTCTAATATATTATAGTATGTAAATAATAAGATAATTTATCACACACATAATCAACATATTGCTTGAAATTAAATAGAGGTACATGTGCATGCATACAATTTGGAAAAAAAAAATCTAATAGAGTAAGAATAGGGGCATGCAGCTACATGTTACGCATGATGGAGAGTAGTTAGTTTCTAAGAAGCCCAATAACTTATTATTCTTTCATCAAAGCACATACTTCAATTATATTCCTTAGGTTGTAATTTCCTTCAAGCTTCTATTGCCATGTGCAATGTTTTAGGATATCTTAAAAGTCTAAATAGCCTACAAGATATGTAAATATATTTGTAACACCTCAGCCCAACAATGAGCCCAGAATGTCACCAAACTACACTAGCTACCAATTTAAACATTAAATTACAATAAATTCCAGCAAGCATATCGAGATTAAAACCTATCCACAGCTCACAAGATGAACATTTAAAGTAATACTAATCAACTAATGAATTTACCAACTAGTCTTATGCTTTAGGCAATAAATAAGTCCATGAATATGATAAATATCCAAGTCTCTAGTTTTATAATGAAACACTCTAATCAAAGTAGCATGTGTATTTGATTTGCATGTGTGGCTCGTGATCTATTCCCTCCCATGAATGACGCCATCAACGATCACCTAAAATCTGCAACAAAGCAAGAGTGTGTCCAAGACTCAGCAAATACATAAATAAAGTCATAAACAATAGTTTATCAAGCATCATCAATGTTATCATCAGCATCTATCTATTTAATGTCATTCTCACACTCAAATAAACAAGTCATATTCCATATAGGTAAATATGCACAATTTAACAGTTTACTTATATATGTGAATGCACCATCTTACTCATGCTCATATGCACCTCATCAGTTGATACCGGTATAGCGGAGTGTTCATCCATCGATGGCACACTCTTCCTCCGTCTTTGTTTGGATGGGGTCCCTACATTATAGGACTTTCACTAGTCCCTATAAATGTAAGACTTTATCTAGAGCACTCCGGACTAGTCATGTATCTTTCTTACTGACCTCACCGGAATAGTTATATGACTTTCTCATCGATCTAGCTCGTGCACTCTTATCATGATGAATGTAAATGATGCAACATCATAATTAATCATTTACATAACTTGTCTCATTAACTCATTATCTCATTATCATTATCTCAATATCATAATCTCATTAACACAATGTCATCAATATCATGTATTTGAATAAACTTAACAAAAGCATAATAAATAACATGATAAGTAAAATCAATGACAATGGCGAACAACCCATTGTTCACCACTCTACCATGTACTTGCCTTTTAGCCTCTTGAAACCGGGTGTCGAGATGGTGGCAAAGTGCTTGAGGCAATGCTCACTAAATAAACAATAAATACTTCATTCAAAAGACGCCACAACAGTACCAAACTCAACAAACAAAATACTATCGCACCTACACGCCAAACTAACGCTCCTAACTCAACTTCACCAGACGACCTACCCACTGTCCCGGTGATTAAATGACCATAACTTTCATCTCTGAACTCCAAATATAGTAAGCCATATGTTTTCTAGAAACTACAATAAATTATCCACAATATTCTAGTTATGCCAAACGTTTGTATTCATCATTTAGGTTCCTTTTCCAACCCCGAATATTAAACCAAAAACTATCAGAATAGTACCCTTCACATTTTTGTATCTATTTTTATACAACATGAAAACTACTCCCTCTGTTCAAAAATGTATGACGTCCTAGAAGGTGTGCAGTCAAACTTTTCTAACTTTGACTATATATGAAAACCTATTTGGATTTATCATAAGATAACATTATCATTAGATTGGTCATGATGAATATTTTCATAATATAATAATATTGTATTTTTTTACTAAAATAATTATATGGCAAGTAATAGTCAAGGTTGGACATTGGAGGCCGTGTTGATGTCCAAAACATCATACATTCTTCAACAAAGGGAGTAGTAAACAATGATATTTCTGAAATCTCTTGAGAAATATATATCTTATTCTAGTTATGACCATAATTAAATTATTCCATTTACTGTTTGAATTTAACCCATCTTTATGACAACTGCTATTGATAGTGAATTTTTGGACAACAACCTTCCTGATGCCATATTTTTTACTCACAACTCCAAAATTAATAATCTAGACCTTCCTGGAAGCTATTGAAATGTACTACAACTTTTCTAACTAAACGAAATCCTGATTCTGGGCGTAGATACCCCTAATACCCCCGTAAGGTTCTGTAGCGCAGTTTGACGAACTAGGGCTTCACAAAACCATAAATCCCCATGAACAAACTACTCCAAACCTTGATTAATCAACCATCTAAGATCAAAACAAGGCTAAACAGAATGTTACCCACAAAAATTGGATGATGATCGCGGACGAATCCTGAAACCCTAACTTTCCTCTATTTTCTTCCCTTCTTTTTTCTACTTCTTCCTTCCTCCATGTCCTTCCTTGCTAGACCTCCTTGGTACCTCCGCCTTTTCCCTTTGGAAACACAGTAGCATCAGGGCACGACACCGGGAAGGGTGGCGGTGGCTTGGAGGGAGGGAAACGCAGGGGAGGCGGCATACTGGGCAGTAGGGGGCGACACACAGGGGAGGGGCGGCGACTAGAGGAAGGGGAGCGTAGGGGGCACCCCTGGGGTCTTATTTAAAGGCCAAGGGGCTAGAGGGTTGTATCTTGGATGTGGTAGGGTTGGAAACAATCGGCATTGAATTTGATTTGGATTACACTTTGAATTCAAGTCGGTTTTTCGCTTTCCTTCTGTCCAGCGAACATTTCGGAGGTTATCACTTTCTCTCCTGAAATTGGAATTGAGTTATTAATTTTACCATTTAGCTAACTCAGAGTAATTCAACTTTTAGTTTATGGAGGTTTTCTAAAGGAATAAGTCCAGTTTACTTCCTCGAACTATTAGAAAAGTCTAGTTTCTCCCCTGAACTACAAAACTGGTTATCTAACCCCTCAAACTTGTGAAATCCGGTCATTTAACCCCTCGGGCCGGTTTCAACTGGCTATTTTGCCCACGTGGCAGTGATTGTCCAAGTCAGCTTCCACATGGCATCCACATCCACATCTTCTTGCTGGTTCTTCCTCTCACCATTTCCTCTCATCTCCTCACCTCCCCTTTCTACCTCATCTCTTCCTTCTTCTCCATGGAACTCCTTGGCCGAAGCCTCTGCCACCCTGCTGGCTTGCTGCCACCGCCTGCTCCTAGCCCTGCGGGGAGGGTACTTGCGTAGCAGGAAGCTAGTGACAGGTACTTGCGCAGCAGGAAGCTCTTGGACTCGTCCCAAAGCGCCTCTGAGAAGTCAAGGAGCTGCATCTCTGGGACTACATCAGAGGAGTCCGTTGAGGACACGTCGCTGTCTACCGATGACAAGCTCTCGAGCCGGAGTAGCCCAGCTCGCTCTTGACGCCCGGGCTCTCGGAGGAGAAAGAAATTGGCGCCGCCGATGTTGTGGTACCCTGGCTCTACTACGGCAAGTCCATCCTGTGGCAGACGGCGTGGAGCTTGGCGTCAACCACGGCGTGGAGCGGCGGGCCGAGGCGCTCGCCGCCGCGACTGAGCTCGCTGGTGGGCAGCTCAATGCGGAGACGGCATAGCTCCTTGAAGGAGCAGAGGACCTCGAAGGGCAAGTAGTGGGAGACGTCCCCCGTGGGTGGAGGTAGTGAGGATGACAGGGTCGCGGAGCGCCAGGAGACGGACGGGACGGCAGTGGAGAGGATCTGCCCCTTAGACCCGGAGCATGGCGGACGGAGTTGGTTTGGGAGGTCGCGGTGCCGAGGCCCACCGCGCCGACTAGAAGCCTGGGCACCGCCAACCTCCCCCGGTGGAGGCCAAGGCGCGCGGTGGGCGGTGACGGTGGCGGCGCAGTGCACTAGTCGGCAGGCGGAGGTGGCGGCAGGGCGAAGGTGGCGCGCGCCCTAAGCATCGAGCAACGCGGGGCACCGGCCAACCTCCCCTACGGCGGAGGCCAAGTCGATCTTTATAACGCCATTTCCCGGTTCGAGGTAGAGGGCAGAGCAGACTAAGGACCAATGCACGAGGAGGATCTGAGGCGGCAATGCAGCTGCCGTGACACCAGTGATTTACTTGACCAACCGTGATTAGGCGGCGCCATGGTGCCATGGGAGCATTCGGTCGGAGAGAGAGAAGAACGGGAGAGAGAGAATGAGGGAAAGAAAGAAAGCAAGAAGAATATTAATTGTAGACATTTCCATATGGTAAAAGAGGCCGACGTGGCTGTCAATCAGCAAAACCACTGCCACGTGGGCAAAACCGCTAGTTGAAACCGGCCCGAGGGGTTAAATGACCGGATTTCACAAGTTTGGGGGTTTAAATAACCGGTTTTGAAGTTCAGGGGGGTAAACCATACTTTTCTGATAGTTCGAGGGAGTAAACTGGACTTATTCCTTTTCTAAAAATACAGTATACGTTGCCAAATTTGCATTGGAAGTTGACTCTCTTGCGAACTTTGATTCTCTGTGCAGCCTGCCTTGCAGACCCCATATCTCACACATCAGAACTCCAAATTAGGTCAATAAGGACTCTAAATTGGACCATGTGAAGAGATCCACAACTTTGTAGTTAGGAGTTTTTCCATTTGAAGTTGTTCCAATCACGAAAAACACGTTGCATTATGATGGACAGATTCTATCCCGTTTCTTGGCGAGGCAAATAAGGAATCTGCCAATCTCCTTATATTATTTTTAAATAAATGGGGTATTACATTCTACCCCCTTAACACAATTTGACCTCGAATTCTACTCTCGTCATTCTACCCAAAGAACAACCAAAACTGAGATCAATCAACAAGTAACACCTAGAACCCTTACTCCAATTCTAAATCGATCACTTGACCTTTGCAATGAGCATCTCCCTTAACAAGGGACATCCAAAGAGCTTGCATTAAACCGACTTTCGTACAAAAAGAACTCAAATTGAAAACAAAGGATTCCCTATGCAACTACTCACTACCAACTCCCCTCCAAAAGGGTCTAATCCAAAATCAAAGGATTCACCATGAAAACTTTTCCTCTTTTGATGTAGGTAGTTTGCAAATAAACACCACATAAGCCAAAGACTTACTTAGCCACCCCACCCATATTGGTATCACCCTACCCAGGAGAGCCCCTGTTGCTATATTTGGGTGCTACACCTAATGTGGTCAGCGTTGTACTGATCATAGAACAAGATATAGTCCAACGACCTGTTTACTATGTAAGTGAAGTATTACACGGACCAAAGGAGTGTTACCCTCAAGTCCAAAAAATACTTTATGCCCTATTAATGTCTTCCCGTAAACTATGATATTATTTTTAATCGCATAAAATTACAGTATCATCGTGCTCTCCCTTGAGAGGTGTCCTTCGCAATCAAGTGTCAATTGGTCGCATTGTTAAGTGGACAATAGAACTAGGATATTTTGATATCCATTTCATTGCCTGAACAACAATTAAGTCTCAGGCTTTGGCAGATTTCATCGCCGAATGGACTAATTCTGACCAACAAGAACATATTCAGTCTAGCCAAGACAACCACTATATGTTATACTTCGATGGTTTTCAAGAATTTAGAGGCTCAGGGACCTGGGAGTTACACCCCCAAATCCTTTGTGTATTCTACACTAGTCCCTGGAACAGTAGCTAGTGTATAGTAAACCAATATGGTAACATCCATAATTCGCACACTTTATTAATAAATATCAGAGTTTATTACAAGGATGGCTTACGAGCCAACAATAAAGAACACAGTGAAAGACGAAGAAGAAGCAGTGGAGCCTAGCTAATCTGCCACAAACAATCGATTGGGGTAGCGGCTTAGTCGTCGAAATCCTCAACAATTGCGAAAAGTCCTTCACCTCTGAACAATATTTTATTAAGCAAGGGTGAGTACAAAAATATACTCCGCAAGTCACACCCATAACAGAGTTAATGCATGCATAGATATTATCAAAGGAAGGCTTATAGTGTTATTTGTGCAAAAACAATATTTGACATTTTTAAATACAATAACTAAGTTCAAAAGCTCAAATTTTACAATATCTAAATTTGAGTTTTAACTGAATTAATAAAAGTAGTGTAGGCACCAACCTAACACTAACTTAAACATATGCACCAACTTAGGGCTTCAACCCATAATTTTCTCATGGACACCCATCCATGTCATAAACTTTTTTATATATCATTTTGAAAATAACATCAAAGTCTAACTTTGTGTGGCTTTTCTCGGCTTTTCCATGACCGTGGATACGGCTATTCAAATAGTATTACACTATACAAAGGTTGTACAACTTTACCCACAAGGGATAATCACCTTAGAATGTCCGTCTGACAGACTTCCGAAGGTGTGCAGCTAAGTGATTATCACAAGGCCTTCACAATGCGCTATCCCAATGTCACTATGCCTGCTAAGGTTTCACTTCCATTGGGCTAACCACTCGCTGGAAGTCCGCTCTTGCACCAAGTGGGAATACTATCTAATCGACACCCACACATCATAATGGCATAACTAACAGTGGAACGTTGCAAATTATTTAGCCCAGTTTGTCCCATTCCAGACTTGTGGTAGTACGTTGGAGCTTTGCAAGATGTGGCTCGAAGACCGGTCCTTAACTAACTTGGGCGACTTCCAAAGTAACCCCTGGGCCTCAACCATTCACTGAATTAAGCCTGTACATAAACTTGCTCCACCAACTATCCATTTCACCTAAGTTCAAACCAATTTTAATTTTATTTCATTTTTCAATAATTTATAAACTTTCATAACACACCAATGTCATGGATACAATTTAAATCATATTTTATTTTTGGCTAAAAATTCCCAAATAAAATATTTCAGATCTAAGCATGGCTAAACTTTTTTTTTCCATATATTCTAGTTCATACTATTGTACCAACTAGATTTTAACAAAGGTGACAAGGTATGGATATTTTAATGTCAAAATTGGCTATACAATGGTAATGAGAATAACTATAATTTTAAAACAGAATTTAAATTAAGTAGAATACAAATAAGTATGCAATAGTAATTTAAAACATAATTTAAATAATTTGAAATAATGGGATCAAATATTATCAAATATGTAACTTTCCTTGCTCAAATAATTATTATTATAAAAGCAGTATAAAATCGCTCTCCTAAATCGTAAAATCTATCTGAAAAGTAAGCCAAATTCAAATAAAATTTAAATAAAATACAAATTAAATCCAAATTAAATAATTCCAGTTTAGATAGCGAGATCTTGAATTTAGAAGAATTTATTAATTTGAATCATTTGAATTAGAGCTCGAACGAAGGAGAACAGATTTTCGGAAGATTGAATCCTAAAGAATTAACTAAATTCAAATTTATGGAATTTCTGAATTATTTGACTAAAGAAAAATCTATTTATGACGCAAGCCTGACGTCAGCAACAAAATTTCCTTTTTTGGACAAATTTTGTTTCTGTTGGAAATTCTATTTATTTCACTAACATGTGGCCCAATGTAATACCCTGTTTTCCGAGTAGAAAGAATTTAATCGGGGGAAGGTTAAAAGTGAAAATTCAGAAATTTTGGGGGATTTACGGAACTGGGCCCCCGGCCTAGGCTTCCTATGCCACTTGGCCGACCACCAGGCCCAATTGAGGGAGGCACCCATGGGGCCTTAGCCCAAGCCGCCCCACACCCCCTTAAACCCTAGCCGACCCCATCCCCTCCCCCCTTTCCCACCCCTTGGCCGCCACAATCCCTTCCCCTCCTTGGTGCCGCCCCATCTCTCCCTCCATTGGTGCCGCCCTTCCCCTTGGTGGCTGCCCCTGCTGTGGTGCCTCCTCGTCTCACCCACGGAGCTCCCCGCTGCCGGCCTTCACGAGGAAAAGAGGAGGTGGACAGCATTGAAGTCGACCAAAGGAGGGAAGGAGAGGGTGAGATCATCTTCTTCAAGCATCGTTCGTCGTCATCCCACAGGTCTTCAAGGGTAACAAGATGTTTTCCCCGCTGTTTGATGATGATTAGATGTGAAATTAGATTAGTTGGTTTGGATCGAATTCGTCCTGTTGTAGTTCAGTTCTATCCAGTAGATTGCGTGGCACAGTTCGGGTTCTTAGAGGCCGAATTGGAGGTTTCTGTCTCCTAGAGATATTTATATAATGTTCTTAGCTTTCCGTGGCCACCAAGAACGCCTAATTCTGACATACGGATCAAAAGTTATGATAGTTTTATTCTTGCTGTCCAGAATTCTGACGTGATTGATCTGTCAAGTTGTCTCCTAAATTATGATTATGTTAATGGCAGATTCAGGGTTTTCACCCAACTAGGTTGTTGTAGAAATTTTTATAACCTTTCCATAATGATAAAGAACGCCCTAATCGGAGTAATAGATCAAACGTTGTGCTCTGTTCTTTACTGCTGTCTTTTTCGTTTAGACAGAATCTGTCTTATAAGTTCATCTGCCTGTTAGTATTTTATTTTGGCCAAATTGGGAGATCTCGTCAACTAGGATTTTGTAGTTATGTTCGTTACGTTTTTATAGGATCTAGACTCATCTCGTTCCGAGTCCCAGATCAATAGTTATGGTTTATTCCGTACTGCTGTCCAGATTCGTTTCTGTGTTTGTGTTGTCTGTTTTCAGAATAGGTCTAATAGCTAACTCTTGGGTGTTCGGGAAGGTGTTGTAGGACATTGATGAAAGTGTCCTATACCATGTTGTTCTTATTTCGAGTACTTACTTGTGTAGGCAGAGAGGCTTCGGGTTTAGGGGCACCTTCATTGCCTACAAACGCGTCGCAACGCGGAAGGCAAGTACTTTGATGTTCTTATGATTAGTGAATGCTGAATGCTTGATGTTCGTATGGTGTTTTTCGGTGATCCATAAGAATATTAAGTGTTTATGTTCCTTTCATGTGTGTTATTTCCATGATTAGAGATGATGTCTCTCATTAACCATAGTTCATTCCATGCGTCCATTATCATGTTCCATCCACGGGAGTGGATTATAAAAACCCATCAATTCCAGTATGAGCACGTAAGACCCATCATTCCAATATGGGCAGATTTGGACACCCATATGAAACGTTCTTCATACGGGATTTAGATCCCCGTATTTTGTTAAATGCGGGCTTAAGTGAACACCGACGGGTGTGTCACTAGCTATACTGGTATACGCATGTGTGCAGTCCTTTTATTTCATTCAATCTATCCATTCCATTCATTCATATATTCATTTGGTGTTATGTTCATATTCTTTAAAGATGTTGTCTTGTTCATAATTGTTGTATGTCCAATTATTCACTGTACTTGCTGAGTCTCGGACTCATTCTTGCTTTGTTTGTTTATTTTAGGTGATCGTTGATGATGGCTCTATTGGGAGGGAGTAGACACGCACTATTCGTCCACTTCACCATATTCTAGTTTCCATAATAGGACTTGGTTCTATCTTTTATTCGTTAATGGATGAACTTCTCTATGTTATGGTTGATTAAGTACTGCTTGTGATCTTTCATCACTCTTTTGGTATACTTGCTTGGATTCAGACTATATTCATGCCATGGTTCTATTAAATATTGATCGCTTTATGTCATTAGATGAGATATTGTCAAATTCTTCCACATTTTGGTTGTATGTTAGATTATTTTAGGTGACATCTTGGCTTCCGAATAGCTAGGGTGTTAAAGTTGGTATTAGAGCGGGCTTTAGGTCCGTGGTTAATAGAAATATATTAAAATGACACACTGTGCACAGTAGGTGGGATGTGTAAATCACTGTTTCCGCATTTCCATTGTTATGTTTCATTTGTTGAGCAATTGTTGAAGTGTTTCTGTGCTTCTAGTACTGTTAAGCTAAATGTTTAGCTTTATATGCTTTGGTGATCTTAGATGGCGAGAGGTAGAGGCCGTGGTCGTGAAGCGACTCGTGGCCGTGGTCGTCCACCGGGCTGTGGCCGTGGTCGTGGACGCGGTCCAGCCGTGTCTTCATCTTCGTTTGAAGAGTCTCTTGGTCTTTGCCACCGAGGGTTGCCTCACCGCTCATCCGCCGCAGGCTTCAGTCGTGTCACCGTTATCATTGAGAATCTTGTTGGAGAACCAGGAACTCCGTCAACAAGTCTGAGCACCCTTCTTGCAAAGAATTGCACTAGTTCGTAAACCGGTTCTTCGCATAGTTCCACCCGAGGCTAGGATGAGCCTCCGCGAGTGGATGTCACTTCGTCTGGATACCTTTGACGGAGCGGGTACTCCGGTTCAGGCTGTAGATTGGTTACGATACATGGAGAGGCAGTTCGGTGCCTTAGAGATGACTTCAGCGCAGAAGGAGCGGTTCGTGGCCTTTCAACTGAAGGGCCAAGCTGATATTTGGTGGGAGAGGGTTCTATCTGCTAGGACCCTAGTGCAGGGACCAGTCACTTGGGAGGTATTCATGGAGCAATTCAGGACCAAATTCTATCCGGATTCCTTCCTTGAGAGGATGGAGCAATCACTGCTGACATTTGTTCAAGGAAAGATGTCAGTGTCAGAGTATGAGACTGGGTTCAATAATCTGGTACGCTTTGTACCAGCGGTGGCCAATGATGATCGAGAGAAGGCCAAGAGGTTCCGCAGGGGCCTCAATCAGGAGTATCGCCGCGTTCTAGGGGTGATTGGCTTGCGTGACTTCAGCTCCGTGGTCGAACAGGCCAGGGGAATGGAACTGGATGGAGATCTTTCTTCACAGAGGCAGGCTGCTAATGGCCTTGTCCCTGCTGGTGGTGGCCAGAAGCGGAGTTTTGGTGGGGGAGGTGGGTCTTCTCAACGACCTGCTCCCAAGAGGTTCCAGGGAGGTCAGCACACTCGTCCTATTCAGCAGTGGCAGTCTTCTTCATCGACGCCGCGTTCTTCGTCATCCACACTACAGATGCATCCTGCTCCAGGTCAAGGTATGAAATGCTTCAGGTGTGGTGAGGGGCACTGGGCTTCAGAGTGTTCTTTCAAAGGGACATGTCGTCAATGTGGCTGGGAAGGCCACAAGTTGTCAGTATGCAAACAAAACCTGGCGAGCCTTATCAAATGGGAGTCAGTTCCAGCAGCGTCTTCTTCTAGTGCTCCTCGGGGTTGATTCGCACCCTAGTCTGCTGTGTCTGCGCCACGCCTCGATTTTCTTGAGATGGGTCCCTCTGCGGCGTTTACTCAAGCACCTCCTCACGGGTTCTCTGGAACCCGTTACATCTACTTCTTGTCGTTCGCTTCACCTGTAGTAGTTCCTGTTCACCCTTCACAGAGTATCGGTGCGTCTTCTGCTCCGGCACCACCGGGAGTCTACGCCATGCCTACCCCTGCGACTATGGGCCGTCCTGACGTGGTGACAGGTACTTTGCTAGTCGATTCGCATGAGGCCTTCGTTCTTTTTAATTCAGGGGCTACTTATTCTTTTGTGTCTCTGGAGTTTGCTAGAAGGGCGGGTTTGAGTTTGCAGTGTATTTCTGAGTCTGTAGTGATCAGTTCTCCGGGGGGTCTTATTTCTAGCTCTACAGCATGTTCGGACTGTTCTATCACTATTGATGATGAGAACTTCACTGCTAACCTTATGGTAATTCAATTATCATCTTTTGATGTTATTCTGGGCATGGACTGGTTATTCAGTTACCGTGCCAAGATTTGTTGTTTCTGGAAGACGGTGACTTTGCAAGCCCCGTCTGGTGAAGAACTGGTGTTTTCGGGCAGTGCACCGTCTGATTCCTTGTTCGTGTTGGCTAGTCTGTTTCCCAGATGTCGGGCCTCAACCATTGGGTTACTTTGGTCTCTCAGCGAGAAGACTGATTCTTCACTGCGTATTGAGGAGATTCCAGTGGTGAATGAGTTTCCTGATGTCTTTCCTATAGAGCTTCCTGGGATGCCTCCAGAGCGGAAAGTGTAGTTCCAGATTGATCTTATTCCCAGAACTTGACCTATTTCAATGTCTCCATACCGTTTGGCACGACCCTTCCAAGAGGAGTTGAAGAAGCAATTGGACGATCTGCTGTCCAAAGATATGATTCGGCATAGTGTTTCTCCGTGGGGAGCACCTGTTCTATTCACTAAGAAGAAAGATGGCAGTTGGCGTATGTGTGTGGACTACCGGGCTCTTAATCAAGCTACTGTGAAGAATAAATATCCTTTGCCCCGCATTGAGGATCTCTTTGATCAGTTGAAGGGAGCTACAATATTCTCCAAGATTGACCTTCAGTCAGGTTATAACCAAATTCGAGTTCGGGAGCAAGATATTAAGAAGACGGCTTTCTCTACGAGGTATGGCCATTATGAGTATAAGGTTATGTCTTTTGGACTAACAAATGCTCCTGCAGTTTTCATGGAAGCCATGAACAGTATGCTACACCGATACCTTGATGATTTCGTTGTGGTATTCATTGATGATATCTTGACCTATTCCAAGACGGAAGATGATCATGTTCAGTGGTCAGATGCGTGTGAGCGCAGTTTCTGTACTTTGAAAGATAGGTTGGTGATCGCTCCTATTCTTACTCTTCCTGAGCCTGGGAAGCGTTTCACTATTTATTCAGATGCGTCTAGAGTTGGGCTTGGTTGTGTGCTCATGCAGGATGGCAAGGTGATTGCCTATGCATCGAGACGGTTGAAGAAACATGAGCAGAATTATCCTACTCATGATTTAGAGCTTGCCGCAGTGGTTCTTGCTTTGAAGATCTGGCGCCATTACTTGTACGGCAAATCTTGTGATATATTCACTGATCACAAGAGTCTGAAATACATCTTTACCCAGAAAGATTTGAACCTGAGACAGAGGAGGTGGTTAGAGTTGATAAAGGACTATGATCTCACCATTCAGTATCACCCTGGAAAGGCGAATGTTGTAGCAGATGCTTTGAGTCGCAAGGCGACACCTCCTACTCTCAGTTGTCTTATTACTGATTTTGAGTGTATGGATATCTCCTTTTGCTTTGCGGGTACTGCCCAAACTGAGACTCGTTTACTTCTTGAGTCAGCCATTCCAGATCGAGTGCGGGAAGTACAACAGCATGATCAGATGCTCCAGCGAGTGAGGAAGCGCTTCGAGGAGGGCAAACAAGGCCACTTCAGTGTAGATGATTCTGGTGTGTTGCGTTTTAAAGGCCGCCTCTGTGTGCCACAGGAGGCTCAGGTCAAAGATGAGATTTTAAGGGAAGCACATCGTACTCCGTATACCGTACATCTTGGTGAGACCAAGATGTACAAGGACTTGAAGAAGAGTTTTTGGTGGGAAAGGATGAAGGTCGATATCGCTCAGTATGTAGCATCTTGTGGAGTTTGCCAGCGGGTCAAGGCTGAGCATACGCGACCGGCTGGTTTGTTGCAACCTTTGGAGGTTCCAGTTTGGCCATGTGATGATATCTCCATGGATTTCGTAGTTGGTTTTCGTCGCACGCAGCGAGGGAAGGATGCTATTTGGGTCATAGTGGACCGGTTAGTAAGTCTGCATATTTCATTCCTATTCGTACGACCAATTCAGCGAGTGATTTGGCCCCTCTCTATGTGCGAGAGATAGTGCGGTTGCACGGGGTACCTAAGACCATTGTTTCTGATCGAGATGCCAAATTTGTCTCCAAGTTCTGGGAGAGTTTGCAAAGTGCGTTGGGCACGCAGCTTCGTCTAAGTACCGCATTGCACCCTCAAACAGATGGTTAGTCTGAATGCACCATTCAAACACTGGAGGATATGCTCAGGTGTTGTGTTAGGTCTTGGAAGGGAGGTTGTGAAGACCACCTAGCTTTGGCAGAGTTCGCCTATAACAATAGTTACCACGCTAGCATTCGAGCTGCACCGTTTGAGGTTCTTTATGGACGGAAGTGCAGATCCTCGTTGTGCTGGGATGCAATTGGAGAGCGGGCAGTTTTGGGTCCAGATTAGGTTCAACAAACTGTGGCCAGAGTAGCAGAGGTTAGGAAGAATTTGTTAGCTGCTTAGAGCCGACAGAAGAGCTATGCAGATGTTAGAAGGCGAGATTTGGAATTCGAAGTGGGGAACGAGGTTCTTTTGAGAGTATCGCCTACCAGAGGTGTAGTGCGTTTTGGTACCAAAGGGAAGCTTAGCCCGAAGTACGTTGGACCATTTCCAATCGTGGCACAAATTGGAAAATTGGCCTATCATTTGGAACTTCTTGAGTCCATGAGCGGAGTTCATAATGTGTTTCAAGTATCCATGTTGAGGAAATATTTGAGAGACCCAGAACATGTTATTCCATTAGAGCCGTTGAGCATTGAACATGATCTTACCTTTGAGTCTCGGCCAGTGAAAATTCTGGAAGAGTCAGAGCAGGTTCTGACGAACAAGACTTTGAAGTACGTCAAGATTCTTTGGTCTCATCAGACTGAGAGAGAGGCCACTTGGGAGCTAGAGTCTCGCATGCGCGAGCAGTATCCAGATCTGTTTACTTCTGGTACGTGTTAATTCGTTGTTTACAATTCTGTGGCATTCTGTTCTGATGTTCGTTTCGACAGTTAGAATTCGAGGTCGAATTCTGCTAAGGGGGTAGAATGTAATACCCTGTTTTCCAAGTAGAAAGAATTTAATCGGGGGAAGGTTAAAAGTGAAAATTCAGAAATTTTTGGGGATTTAAGGAACTGGGCCCCCGGCCTAGGCTTCCTCTGCCTTGTGGCCGGCCACCAGGCCCAATTGAGGGAGGCACCCATGGGCCCTCAGCCCAAGCCGCCCCACACCCCCTTAAACCCCAGCCGACCCCATCCCCTCCCCCCTTTCCCACCCCTTGGCCTCCACAATCCCTTACCCCTCCTTGGTGCCACCCCATCTCTCCCTCCATTGGTGCCGCCCCTTCCCCCTGGTGGCTGCCCCTGCTGTGGTGCCTCCTCGTCTCGCCCACGGAGCTCCCCGCTACCGACCTTTGCGAGGAAAAGAGGAGGTGGACGGCATTGAAGTCGCCCAAAGGAGGGAAGGAGAGGGTGATGAGAAGGGGGATCATCTTCTTCAAGGATCGTTCGTCGTCATCCCGCGGGTCTTCCGATCAAGGGTAACAAGATGTTTTTCCCGCTGTTTGATGATGATTAGATGTGAAATTAGATTAGTTGGTTTGGATCGAATTCATCCTGTTGTAGTTCAGTTCTATCTAGTAGATTGCGTGGCAAATTTCGGGTTCTTAGAAGCTGAATTGGAGGTTTTCATCTCCTATAGATATTTAGATAATGTTCTTAGCTTTCCGTGGGCGTCAAGAACACCTAATTCTGACATACGGACCAAAAGTTATGATAGTTTCATTCCTGCTGTCTAGAATTCTGACGTGATTGATCTATCAAGTTGTCTCCTAAATTATGATTATGTTAATGGAAGATTCAGGGTTTTCACCCAACTAGGTTGTTGTAGAAATTTTTATAACCTTTCCAGAATGATAAAGAACGCCCTAATCGTAGTTGTAGATCAAACGTTGTGCTCTGTTCTTTACTGCTGTCTTTTTCGTTTAGACAGAATCTGTCTTATAAGTTCATCTGCCTGTTAGCTTTTTATTTTGGCCAAATTGGATGATCTCGTCAACTAGGATTTTGTGTTTATGTTCATTAAGTTTCCATAGGATCTGGGCTCACCTCGTTCCGAGTCCCAGATCAATAGTTATGGTTTATTCCGTGCTGCTGTCCAGATTCGTTTCTGTGTTTGTGTTGTCTATTTTCAGAATAGGTCTAATAGCTAACTGTTGGGTGTTCGGGAAGGTCTTGTAGGACGTTGATGGTAGTGTCCTGTATTATGTTTTTCTTATTTCGAGTACTTACTTGTGTAGGCGGAGAGGCTTCGGGTTTAGGGGCACCTTTGTTGCCTACAAACGCGTCGCAACGCGGAAGGCAAGTACTTTGATGTTCTTATGATTAGTGAATGCTGAATGCTTGATGTTCGTATGGTGTTTTTCTGTGATCCATGAGAATGTTAAATGTTTATGTTCCTTTCATATGTGTTATTTCGATGATTAGAGATGATGTCTCTCATTAACCATAGTTCATTCCATGCATCCATTGTCATGTTCCGTCCACGGGAGTGGATTATAAAGACCCATCAATTCCAGTATGGGCACGTAAGACCCACCATTCCAATGTGGGCAGATTTGGACACCAGATGAAATGTTCTTCATACGGATTTGGATCCGTATTTTGTTAAATGCGGGCTTAAGTGAACACCGACGGGTGTGTCACTAGCTATACCCCAGATAAGCATGTGTGCGATCCTTTCATTTCATTCAATCTATCCATTCCATTCATTCATATATTTATTCGGTGTTATGTTCATATTCTTTAAAGATGTTGTCTCGTTCATAATTGTTGTATGTCTAATTATTCACTGTACTTGCTGAGTCTCAGACTCATTCTTGCTTTCTTTGTTTATTTTAGGTGATCGTTGATGATGGCTCTATTGGGAGGGAGTAGACACGCACTATTCGTTCACTTCACCATATTCCAGTTTTCATAATAGGACTTGGTTCTATCTTTCATTCGTTAATGGATGAACTGTAATAAATAAAGTTAGATATGGTTGATAACCTTCTCTATGTTATGGTTGATTAAGTACTGCTTGTGATCTTTGATCACTCTTTTGGTATACTTGCTTGGATTCAGACTATATTCATGCCATGATTCTATTAAATATTGATCGCTTTATGTCATTAGATGAGATATTGTCAAATTCTTCCACATTATGGTTGTACGTTAGATTATTTTAGGTGACATCTTGGCTTTCAGAATAGCCAGGCTGTTACACCCAAGGTCTATAGACCTGGTCCACGAAAAGTCAAACGTCTGGGTTTACGAAACAATAAAGGGCTTTAAGAACACGCTGGCGCAAGCAGCCACGTGGACGCTGACTGGGCAAAAAGTGTGAGGTGGCGCTGATATGGCTGCCATGTGGCGCCACGTGGGCGGCCATGTCAGCCCCGACCGGCGATGACGCACAAGGACCAATGGTCCCGACGAACGGCGGCCATTTGGTCGGTGGCGAGGGTACCAAATTGAAGAGAGCGTCAAGGGGAACCTAGTGCACATCTTTGCAGCAAGAGGGCGTTACGGATTTGCTGGTAGCGAGAAGAAGGCGGTGATGAGCTTCGGTCTCCAATGACGATAAGGCTCCGGTGATCTTCTGACAACGTTGAGGTGTGCCCAAGATAGAACGTGGGATGGCGATGCCGAAGGTGAAGACGGTGGCGGTGAAGCGTTGTCGACAGCGACGGAATCGGCGACGCTTGGGTTTGTGGCCGGCGAGCTCCAAACACAAATTTCGGCGACTAGAGGCGATGCAAGACGATGTGGGTTGCGGAAACGGGATGAGGAGGTGAGGTCGGTCATGGGGCGTCCTTTTATAGGGTGAGGGTGAGACCGAATCGGCGTATGGCGTTGGGAGTCTGTTTCGGGAATGCGATGAAAACGGAGTTCGGCGGCGAGAAGGAAGGGGATAAGAGTCGGGGTCGGTTGAGGAAGAGATAAGGATAAGAACGGCGGTGAGAGCGCGAGAAAATCGGGCCGTTTCGCCCGTTTTCGAAAAATACTCAAAAGGGCAACAATGGCAGAGGCGAGCTTTGGCAAGAGGAGGAAGAAAGAGAGGAGTGACAGGGTGCTGACCGGTGGGGCCCAGTGGTCAGAGAGAGAGAGAAGAGAGAAAGAGAGAGGACAGGGAAGAGCCGACATGTGGGGCCCGCATGTCAGTGGGACAAGTGAGAGGAAGGCGCGGGCTAGGCTGGGCATGTGGGAAAAACGGTGATTGGCTACAGAGATTTGGCCCAAAGGAATTTTCCGAATTTTCTTCGATTTAACGATTTCAGAAATTATGTTAATTCAATTAGGCTTTTAGAAAATAGCAAATAAAGTCCAACATTACAGAAATTTCTTGAATTCTTTTGAATATAATAAAATTAATTCCAACTTAAATTTGGCTTTTATTTTTGCAAATAAATTATTTTTACTTTCTGAAAAATAGGAAAAACGTTTTTTAAAAAATCCAAAAATTCCAAGAAATTAATTAAAATTTTATTTTAAAATTTAAATCTAGGAAAATCCCGAAAACTCAATAAAATTTCTTTTTGACTTTAAAATCCGTGAAATTGAAGAAAACCAAGAAAACTCTTTTAAAATTTAGAAAATCCAATAAAATAATCACTTTATTAATTTTATTTTTGGTAACATAACTTTGGGATGTTACAACGACATAAGGTGACTAGTTACAGTATGTAATTCAACTGCATTTCAATGCTACAAATAATATGACAGAGTACAAAAGTCTTCTAGCTGGGCTCCGAGCAGCAATATCCCTCGGTGGGCGATTCGTTATTAGTTGTAAACTAGGTTAGGAAGGAATTTCAATGTTTCGATGAGACAATGGCTCACTACCTAGATGGAGTGAGGAAATTGGAAAAATACTTCAGTAATTTCGAAGTCCAATATATATACCATGAAAAGATAATACTTTAGCGGACTAGTTATCAAAACTGGGATCCTCACGAGCACTAGTTCCAGCAGGTGTTTTTTTCGTGAATGTTTGTCTAAATCCTATGTAAGCATATGTACATAAGTACCACCGACCACCTTGGAGGTCGTCGTTCTCGAGCATGACATAGATTGGATCTTACCATTAGAAACCTATCTAGCGCATGGGACAGTGCCCGAGGATGCACATGATAAAGACAGATTAATTCGAATGGCAAGATTGTACAAACTGGCCGACAACGACCTATACAAAAAAGGAGCACATGATGTTCTAATGCGATGTATTTCTCAGGAGAATGGTAAAACATTACCTCGTGAAATACATGGGGGCTTATGTGGTGCACACGCTTCATATAGAACGTTGGTCGGCAAAGCTTTCCGACAAGGTTTTTATTGGCCCACTGCACTACAAGACGCAATGCATCTTGTAAAGACTTGTGAGCAATGCCAATTTCTTGCTCCACAAGTACATCAACCTGCAAATCAAATGTAGACAATTCCGTTGTCATGGCCATTTTCGACATGACGTATCGACATAGTTGGACCTTTACCTAGGGCAACTACTGGGTACAAATTCTTATTTGTAGCCATTAATACATTCACTAAGTGGATTGGAGCTGAACTAGTCACTACGATTACTATAGTGACCCATTTTAGTGTACCCACGTGCTTAATTACCGATAATGAATCACAATTTGTTAGTGGTCTATTTCAAGATTACTGTGATAAAATAGGCATAATGATTTGTTTTGCTTATGTTGCTCATCTACAGAGCAATGGAGCAGTTGAGCATGCAAACGGTCAAATCATGCAATGCATGAAGAAAAGAGTCTTTAACAGACTCAAAACATACACCTCTCTTTACTATTCAGTTCTTTGGGCCCTACGTACTACGACCAGTAGAGCTACTGGTGAAACACTATCTCAACTGCTCTACGGAGTAGAAGTGATATTACCTAATGAAATTCATTTGGGTTCTACACGTGGAACTCTCCACGATACCGTTATTCAAGACGAGCAACATGAAAATGATGTCAACCTTCTCGAAGTAAGACGTGAACGAGCATTTATCAGGTCAGCAACCTTATAAGGCTTACGTCGATAGTAAAATAGAAGAATTCAACCACGTACACTTAACATTGGTGACTTGGTTCAACGACAAATCCAGAATTTGTCTAATTCGAACAAGTTTTCTCCCAAATGAGAAGGTCCTTTTATTATAGTTTCTATCACCTGACCTGGTTTCGTTCGACTTGCTATAGAAGACGGCAAAATTCTATCCAGCGCTTGGAACATAGAACATCTTCACAAATATTATGTGTAACATATTCTTGACTATTAATAAAGTTTATTTTTTTTGCATCTATTCTTTGATTACTTTTTTCCAAATTATATGATGTGATTCTATATTGCTTTGTGTTATGTGAATATGGCTGGTCTCCATGACAACCGACACGTATCCTAACATGTACAAGGTCACTGGTCTGGTCTTCAGATAACTTTTAGTTGAGACTTTTCCTATAAGCCAGGTCTCATTGCTCGGAAACTCACTAAACTGACTTCATGTGGGGCTTGTTGCTAGATAGTACTGCGTATGATGTGAAAGTTACACTGGTCGTTGTTCGCTCTTCACAAATGCTAAGTCCTTGTGATACGTTCACCATATCACTTGTCGAACACATCACAGTCGGAGGCAAGGAATATACTAAAAATAAACAAAAGCAAACTCATTGAATTACAAGTCAAAAATATTTTCATTCATTGAATAACATCTAAAGTTAAAGTCATTCAATTGTTTTTAAAACTGAAACTTTACATTCCTCGTGTACTCAACTACAAGAGAAGGTACTTCTTCTCTTTTCTTTTGGATTTCTTGTGTAGAATTCAAACTCAGTTCAGGGATTAGTTTCTCCAACTCCACTGCATCCTTGTAGTAATGCTTCAGCTTGACGAATAGCGTTCCAACATTCACTACAATAACAGAGTAGAGGGAGTTCTTCATGGATTGAACCATCGTGGGAAGGTGGTTGACGATGAACTTCATTTGGGCTTTGATGCTGTCAACCAGTTCTTCTACCGATGGTATATCCTTTGTGAGTTCAATTTCTTCACATTCTATCTTCGGAGCAATAGCTTGTAGTTGAGTAAAAATAAAAGTAAAGTCGTAGAATAAAGCTCTTTACTGAATCAATCTCTTGGATAAGAGCTTCCTTTTCTTTAAGAAGCTCTCTTTTTTCCACAACCAGATCATGTCGCATCTTATCTATGGACTTCTTCTCGACTTTGGTTTTCCAAGTTATTGTGCTTTGATCTTTTAATTTTTGCTGCAAATCTAATTGTTAAGAGAGGTAGAATTTTTTTGATAAGCTTGAGAAAATT